>CBVK0100657933.1:0-11559 GCA_900067695.1 Picea abies
TTACTCCATATGTGAGTCAATTCGGCAAGCTATCGTCAGCCTGCATCACCAATAATCATGTCAGAAATGTCGTCATCAAATCATCAAATCAAATGAAACATCATAATAAACATATCAACCCAAAAGCACACTCCCTGACTCAGTCCGGAGTCCAAGGGGTTTCTATCGATGCCTCTGCATCCTCAAGGTAAAAAACCCTGCACACTCAATAAAATTGAGTCAATAGCACCCGTCTACATAAAATAGTAACACACCATGTCATCTGTCAATCACATCATAATCAAATATAAAAGGTCTAACATAAAAAGGGTCCAGGTCACTTGCGAGCAAGTGTCCTCAAATAATAAGTGTTCTCAGTGCGCCAGAGCGGGATGTTACAAGGTCCTCTTAGGTATTCATCCAATTTCATAAAGAGAAACTCTAGAATATATATGATGTGTTCAAACCAGAGCTTGTTTCAATGTCATGCTTAAACAGTCATGAAATTGAACAAGAAAAAATGAGAGATTATATGAAAGAAATGAACTCAAAAACACACAGTCAATCAAGAATTGTTTTTCAAAACAAAATCATAAATGAAGTTTTCGCAGACACAAAGAGGAAACTATAGAAGATTTTATTCTTTTAAAACTGTGTTTAAAAACATTGATAAAATCGACATGAATATCTAGCTGCCAACATGGGGTTGATCCTAAGGAAAAATTGGAATAGGATGTTTTTAATGCATAGTGTAAGGTGGTGAGTGTAACATATATTTCATTTTCAAGATCCTTACATGTCAAAACATATCAATATGGAATGATTTGCTAAACAAATGCTCATAAAAGGAATGACACATTTTGTCACAACTGGAAGAAAGAAACCAAAAAATAAAAATGACACTTTTTAAGCATTAGTCTTGAATTATATTGATAGTAAAATGTCAAATAGGCAACTTAAACTATGCAAAAGTGGATAAAAATTTATTAAATAGGTGAAAAGTTGAGTTTTTTTACCAAGTTATTGTCTAATTTTACCAAACCTTTGTTTTGAGCCCAAATTTTCCATGAAATTGTGGAAGAAATTGTGGGAGATTCTAGTGGCATAATAAAGTTTCAATAGGCCTAGGTAGTTCTTCATCATATGCCCTTCCTTTTTATCCATTTAGTTTCATTGTTTTTTCACCTTTAGTTGATAAGGACCCCTTTTGGAAGAGGAAATGTGCACTCTCGCTTTATCTTCTCATGGGGTGAAAGTAGACATAACTACTAACATTCTTCAATAAGAAACATAGCTAGTACTTGCTACTGTTTTCAAGGAAAAGAGAGAGTTCCCATTAAACTAGTGAATTTTTTCTTCTAACTTGCTCACTTTTGCTAAAAATTTGTAGATCGAAATCACTTGGAGAGAAAGGGTACCTGAGGAGGTGGAAAACCTAATTGTTGATGATGTGAAAGAAGAAAATTCCTCAATTATTGTGGCTTACTTAAGTTATTTTGCATCCCAAATATGCAAGATCAGAAATAATTGTTGCAACTACTGATAAGATATTGGGACCTTGACCGAGATTCATTTATGATAGATGATGAATCCATGCAGATAGAAGTTGATGACATCTACTTCATTATAGTCTTATCCCAACAAAATGTACTGATTAACCTGATAGGGGGTGGACACAATAGAGGCTCCTTGACTATCCAATAATCCATACATTCTTATTTCTCTGTAGGAACTCAAAACATGAGATCACAATTTTCAATTAACAATATTGAGAGTTTTTATCTCAAAATCATCCTCTTTGTGATATCTTGATGTTGTATCTTGCAAAACAAAAACCCATTATTGTATGAAATCTTCATAAAATAATGGGGACCTTTCAAATTTTTATTTGTTTTCTAATGATTTTACTCATTTAGTTCTGAGATTAACTTGTTTGTAATGATTTCCTTTTGATTCTTTTAAATTTTGTATGATAAGTTTTTTTTTTTTTAACTTTTCATGATGCGCTTCAAAAAGAAATTCCTTCCTAATTTAATCCAATTTGATTTCTAGTTTATTTTTGCAGAATGGTAAAATTCATGAGGGAAAATCCTTTATATTGAATCCAAACCTGATTGACAACTTGTTGGATTAATTGTCCTATATGAGGAATAACTTAATCTCAAGTGACATGTATCTAGATCTGGGAGACAATTTATTGTAACTTGTTTGAAAACACTAGATGCCCTAGATACCTGATATAATGCATAATCAATTATATTCAGATCTAGAATGATTACTCATGAATGCTATTTTATCACACTGAATGCCCAGATGTCAGATAAGTTTTACTTAATAGGCTTTCATTCGTGTCTGGAAGGAAAGTAAGGGTGGATAATTTAATCCTACTTGACCTTGGATACCGAATGTCATTCACTTTCAATTATATCTGGATCCAAGATTAGATTCTTTAGATTCTAGATTCTAGATATCTCTGCACACTTATTTTAAATCTAACATCTGGATTAATTTTTCTATGAATTTTCTTGAACCATACAGATATCCAGATATCCAGATATATATACCACTATAGTATATCTAAATGTATACATGTTAGCTTCTTTTCATTTGTGGTGGCGAATGGAATTTAGTTGTTTTAGGGATTTGATGTACATGTCACCTAGGCTTATCCTATGTGTCATTTACTCACTATTGATGTGTCATCCAGGTTGTGTGTACTCATTATTATCTACATATCCCATATTTTCATATATGAATGTGGTATATGATCAAGGTGTTTCACCCACACAAAAACCTCCCAATTTTATTTTCTTATAATCTCCCTAAGACACAAAATTCTCCCCCTCTACAAATCTTCCTACCAGAACTCTCACTCTCTCTCTCTCTCTCATGTGAATGGATAAGTCTAAGTTATATTCTTTCTCTTCTCACTCTACCATTTTAATTTCTCTTCCAATCACTTCAACCCATCAATCCACACTTCAATGATTTCCATCCTCTTATGCCAATATCTAGTGTACTAGAGAATGAACTCTTTCCTCCACTGACATAGACAATATTGGTGTGTTAGTGATTTCATCGCCAATACATAAGACACATTCCTTCAAACTTGGTTGATGCATCGACATGCTTCCAATAAGCCTCACTGGCACACTTCTTTATCATTGATTGAATTCATGTGATCAATGCCAAAACATAGGTAATTTCACACGATTACCTTTGTCGTGCACATGTTGTTCACCGACTAAACTCCTTTAAATTTTTCTAATGCATCACATATCAATAGTGTCTCCCCCTTTAGCCTCAATACACTGCACATCGAAGAGGTATATCTCTCCCTATCTAATGTACTACTTGTTTCCCTCTCCCGTCCCCATTGCCCCAGTGGAAGGATGTTGACCCCTCATCATCACCAAGTACATCAATGATGATCTTATTTCTCTTTCCAACACTAACCCTTCCAGTGAGATTAACCTCTGTATTGATACCTATCTTATCCTCCTCCCACCTCATATCCTTCTTGTTGCGTCTATTAGTCAGTCTCCTAACATTTCCAATGACTAAGCTCTCCACGTCTAATTAGAAATCTAGTCACTGATTTCCTATCTCACATAATATAATTCATGATTGTAGTCATAATCAAACTTGTGTATGTCACCATTAGAATGTATTTCTGTACCATATAAGCTAATTCTTTTTTCTCCTTTTTATTTTATGGCTAAACCATGGTTCGTGAAAGTGCGGTCTAGCATCAGAGGGGTTAACACAACACTTATTGGTATTGTGCTAGCTATGTAATGTGTATTAGTGGAAAATTTGTTCCTTCCAGATCCTAAATGGTACTAAGTTCTCCGAAAGACAATTGGTTTTTTTTGCAAACTTATATTTCTATGGCCTTCACATATTACCTCAGTTTTAATTAATGAACAGAGAGCCTATATGTCACGGATGGAAAAAAAATGATGAAATTTAATTTCGGTGAAGAATAAGTGAAAGAGAGACCGAAAATTCCTTTAAAAAATGACTTTGAGAAAAAAAATCGGCTTTCTTCAGAGTGAATTTTTCTTCCCCGAAATAGGCGAGTCATATGGTTTTCTCTGTTATGATTCTAATGCAACCCACATAATCAAAATATGAGGCCCATAAGTGTTAATCCCTAAGTTTTGTCACATTACCCATTAATTGGGGCATATTACATTAGTATTTTTATTTTATTTATGTTGGATTGGGTCCATTATTTGTAATTGTACCTCCTAGTCTCCTATATATACCAAGGAGACATTTTCATTTGGAATCATCTTGTATTTGTGAATTCATATGATGTATAAGGAGGTTTCCCCCTAGAATATTCTTATTATCTGAAGTTATCTCTTTTTCAAGGCGTTGAATGCTTATTCTTAGGTTTTTATGCTATTTTGATGTTTGGTTCTTAACATTTGGTATCATAGCTAGACAATCCTTAGGACTTACTTCTGCAAAAACATTATTCTTGGAATTTTTTCTACAAATTGTTTTTTGGAAGGTTTCAAGATATGGAATTTCTATAGTGTAGAGGAGACATATAGAGATATATTGGGTCCAAATTTCAAATCTTGGTTCGTTACATTTTTGGAGATACATTATGTTCAAGTTAGGGTTTTCGACTAGTCCTGAAACTAGTCTCAAACAAGACTTCTTGGAATGTTTTCTCCCAATTGGTTTTGGCTTGGTTTCAGGTTCTAAAATTTTTATAGTACAAAGGATGAATAGTTAATTATCGTGTATATAAATTTCAGCCCTTTATTCTCTATACTTATTGTTGGACACACCGATCACACTTAGAGGGGGGTGAATGAGTGTGGGGCTATCTCTCCAAACTTTTTCCCTCTCACAAAAATTCTTAGTTAGCAATCACTATTTATTCATTACTTATTGATGTCATTTATAACTAGATAAATGTGAACATGCATCATCAACATATATCATCAATAAGTCATCATCACAAGGAACACAAAGAACACAAGATGTATGTACAATTTTCTTTTTATTATGCACTACAATCCTTGGGTTATCAACAACAACTAAATAGAGTTACAACTCCACAAGAGCACCAAATCTATAATGCAAGACTCAACTTACACAACTTAACACCAACTAAGAAGAGGAATCAATCCTCAACAGGTACCAATCTGTCAACATGTATGTGACCTGTCAATAGTGCAACATGCGTATGTATGTGTCCTACTAGTAGTACAACTCACGTATGTACATGACATGTTTGTACTATAGCCTGAGTGTGAATTTTGAACAACTAGGTTTTTCTCTCCATGATAGTCTCAGATCTTTTGCAACCCTTAGTCACATTCACTTATGTCTTACACTGTCCAATCTTAACCACAACAAAGCTCAACATATCCATACTCTCCAACAAATTATACTCATGCTCCTCAACCATACAATATAAATGTTACTCAAACATAAGTAACCAATATATTATGGAAACCATATCAGTACTG
This sequence comes from Picea abies, assembly GCA_900067695.1. NCBI lineage: Eukaryota > Viridiplantae > Streptophyta > Pinopsida > Pinales > Pinaceae > Picea > Picea abies. Next base: position 5,475 of record CBVK0100657933.1, read on the forward strand.
AAACATAAGAGTGTTTCTCACTCCATCAACCAACAAAAACCAAATCACAATAGCCATACCAAGAATTCTTCAAGAATTCACCATACAATATGCAAGAGTATCCATCAATACAACTATGAACCATACCATAGTTTCTATGTCACATCTAAGCCCATAAAATGAATATCTGAAACTTGCTTCATCCATCAAGAACTTGGCACCAGCTCACACTCAAATATTCATGACTTCATCAATTGTACATGCTCTTCCTTCCTTCGTCCTGCGTGTGTACGCACTCTGTCTCACTGCAGCCTATGTATGTACGCTCTCTAGCCCACTGTTGCTCGCATACTCCTTCATAAACTAGGGTTTCTGAACTTCTAAAACTTTCTTTGTCAATATCTCAGACTTACGGAAACTTTGATGTGTCCATGAGATCCTCCAGTCAATCTCTCTCTGATAATATATCTTCAAGATATGCTCAAGAGATATATTCACAAGAGACCCTTTCCCCTTATTTATACTTTCCAAGTAGCTTCCTTAGAATCCTTTTCTAGGTCACTTTGTCCACATAGTCACTTTTTCCAACTTTTCCCAATTTGCCACTTGTCCATTTAACCCATTTTCTTCTTTTTAGGGTTGACCACTTTCCATAATTAGAAAGTTCTCCATTTACTTTATTTAAATAATATTCCTTGAGTCACTTCAATTTATTATTTAAATAATCCTTCATTGAAATCTCTTTGACTTCTTTGTCCTTTTGGGGCTTCAAGCCAACATGTGAGGGTCCTTCAACTTCGTAAGTCCATAAATTTCAAGCCGTGAGGAGTTATGTGACATTTCACATACCACCGGAAATGGCATGACAAGCACTATCCATCTAGGATAGTTTCACTAATAAATTCGTTGATATTCATCTCATTATTCCATAATTAAGAATGGGTTATCTAACCATAATTCTAGGATAACTCAACCACAAAGCATCTTCCCATGAGGGATTTCACCATAGGGGGATCACTTTGGAGTTCATCCATTTATACTCCTTATCAAGAAAATAATGAGTCATATTTACATCAATCCAACTATGCATCATATATCAATGAAAACCCATTGATCCATCTTTATCTATGCATGGCATCATATGACTATGATTCCACTTGTCATCATTCCATTCACATTACATCAGCATGCTATGACAAGAAATTGTTCCTTTGAAATCAATCTTTTGACATCAATCAATCAATCCTTTGACACAAATCATTTTGACATCAATGACTACATGATCCAACAATCTTCCCCTTTGGCATTGATGAAAATACAAACATTGATGTCAACACCAATCATTGATGGCAACATGTAGATAAGGCATTTATCTACATCAATGGTTATCTCAATCACATCAATGTGACTATCTCTCCCCCTTTGAAATCAATGGAAAAGGGTAGTTCTCTCCTTGGGGCTGCTCCCTCTGCCTGAATTCCTTTGATATTCCTCTGAATAGTCTCTCCCCTTTTGAACAAGGGATATCACTCTAATGTAATGTTGAAGATATATTGTTCATGCTTCCCTTGGAACCATGCCTACATCTTTGTGACCAACGCTCCCCCTGGAACCATGCCTACATCTTTGTGACCAACGCTCCCCCTGGAACCATGCCTATTTCCTCTGTATCTAATAAATCTCTCCTCCTGGAATCATGAAAAGAGGAATGAATCTCCCTATGGGTATGTCTCCCCCTATCTTCTCTTCAATATGAACAATATTCTACTACTGCAATATGCTTTTGATGCAAATTCTACTTCTTAATCGGAAAATAGATCAACCACTCTTTCTATGACGATCCTTGGACATGTCCATGCATCAAACTTGTGCCATACCATACATCATGAGACAAAATATATGTCAATAGTTAAATAGAGAATCATGAACAAAACATCAACCAAGTACATCATATTCCATATTGTGTGCCCACCATGCACAACATCCATGTACCTCAATATCATAGAATATGCCATAAGATATCATCAATGGAGTGTATCAACCATATGCTTCTACAAACATGCCAACCATGTGCCACAAACAAGTGTCATATCACTCATGATATGCCTCCACCATGAACCAAGTGACACAATTATGTATCTTAATCAATCAAGTGTCTTCAACTATATCATCCTATATATCATGTACCAAAGTATATGCTAAACTAGTAATACTGATGGTGTGCTTTGGCCAAGTAATATCATCCACAAACATATACCATCTACAAGTGTATCAACATGTATCACCACCTTTACCAAGAAAGTGCATCAACTATGCACCAAATACCACAACAAGATGAACTACAATCAAGATGTATCCTCATATATGAATGCCATATCCATCATAAAACATGTGCCAATCATACTGCTAGTAGGTGCCTCTAACAATGTACCAAAAGTGTACCAAACATGCATCAACTATAGATCAAGATATGACTCATCAATGGAGTACAACATGATCACTTCATCAGCTCATCAACTACATGTCTCAATATGTAGCTCATTCATATGTCAAAAAAATGCACCAAGATATTCAACAATTATTCTTCCAATAATACATCATAAGATATATCAATGAAACTCAAATATGTACCAACCATGTACCCCAATAGATCAACATCAACCTCCATTCACTACAAAAAATACTAAGCATCCAATAATACATGTACTAGAAGTGTGCCTTAATATATCAATGACATCTCTAATTAGCATCATCATGATAAATCTCATAACCAAAGTGCCATTTCTTCACTGTCACAACCAACATTGTTCTTCAACATAAAAATGTCTCGATCCACACTCTAGGGTTAGTACCATGCATCCAAAATAGTATTTCAATACTCAATCATATGTCACCACCATACATACATCAATCATGTATGCTAATATATAATCATGAAAACCTGCAACAAACAATGTCAGACCCTACAAAAAAACCATGTCAGACCCTGCAACACAAAGTTATACCATCATACCATGTTGCAACTGTATGCATAGCCTTTTTCCCAAGGCTTTACCATAGATACACGACCTTTTGCACAGACATCTCACGTATATACATGACCTATTCAAAGGTCAACTTGTGTATGTATGTGACTATTACCATTGTAACCCACATATGCTTCTGAAGATGACAAACTTGAGCTTCCCTTAAGGCTGCCATTCTTCTCTAGTTTTTCAGTATTTTTTACCCACTTCTGAAGGTGTCCCTTCTTCTTATAACTTGAGCTCCGATCTTCCATATTTTCAAAAATGTCTTCTTTCCTAACTGCATGCCTTGTTATATTCATGCTATATGAAGTCTTCATCATGTACTTTCTTCTTGTGTTCCAAAAATCCTAGGATTTGTGGCCAAATCCACTATAGTTGTATCATCTCATGGTGTGACAATGAGCAGTAATGTGTCCTACTTGATCACATCTCCAACACCTTTGGGTGTTATGCAATCTTTCATTGTCTCTCCTTTCATAAAATCTGCATTCCAAATCTTTGTGAGCATATTCATTACATGAGTAATAGTGACCATGAAAAACATTTTCATACCTTTGCTTTGGTGTCCATCTTGAAGGTGTCTTGAATTTTCTTTGAGATGTAAATATGGCTTCTTGATTTCCTCCTTTATTTTTCCTTTCCTTCCCTTTTGTATATGTCTGACTTGCTACATTATTTCCATCCTTTGAGAGTGAGGGACTGATCCAAAATCGGATCCAGAAGCCTGACAGGTCTTGAAAAAATGCTCAAAATGAAAGTGCTTAGAATGCGACGAAACCAGTGTCATTGCATCTGTCTCGTCTTCCTGATTCCAACGGTATATTTACTTTTTCAAATGGGCTCCGTATGGAGAAGATATCGCGTTCTGTCCGATAAGTCAAAGAGGCAAAAAACAATTTGTTGACTGTACAGTCCATATAGTCTGACGTGGCAGGGACGTACGACCGTACGATGACGTGTCAGGTGGTGACATGGTAGATGTTGATTGGCAGGTGTGTTCGAATGGTTGTTTGACACGTGTCCGTTGGTGGTTAATGGTTTGTTGGCGTGGCCCAATCTCTGGATGACACGTGGCACTATTCGAGTGAGTGGTTGGATGGCACGTGGCCCAATCAGGGGCTGCCACATGGCATCCTGGTAGTGGTTGTCATTGTTGTTTGTTAAAATGTATGGAGTCTGTGGGTTTCGACCCTCGGACCTCCCCACCGCATAACATTCCACAAACTCCAATAACCAATCGGGCTACCGCTTATGCCTTGACATTATGTGTATCAGATTTAATTTAAAGTTGATTGTTGGTATAATTTTGGGCCACGACCGGGCCAGGCCTAGCCTAGCCCTTGGTCGCGCGCTTGCATATATATATGACCATGGGTATATGCATGTATTGGTGCGCACACATTTTGTAATATGGTTTCAACGGTTGTAATATGGTTCCAACTGTTGTAATATGGTTCCAACAGTTATATGGACGGAGCCCCATTTATTTTAGCGTGCGGTTCTATGAACCATACGCCCAGGTGCTTAGGCGGTTAGGGGCTGGTGCACCCTTAACTGTCCTACAGTTTGCACCATTGGCACGGTTGCACCCGGTGCTGGGTTTTCATGCTTTAAAATGCATGTGTGCCAGGTTCATTCAAGGGGGGTGTAATTTGTAGATACAGAGACAACAAGAGTGAAGAGGAAGACTTTTAGGAGGCCTAACTTCTTCGTTTTTCGACCGATTGAGGTGCTGAAAGAGCCATGATAGGGGTTTTTGGATGCTCTGAAGCCATAGGAGTAGTCAGAACAGATTTATACTGAAGGGAAATCAATACAAAACCATTTTTGACGCAGAGAATCTTTTGAGGAGGAGACGTTGTCAGACCATTTCTGGGAGCTCCGGACATCCATTTTGCGTGCCATTTTCTTTGTAGGGTTCTAGAGATCTGGAAGAACATGACCAGATCAGTCTTGTAGCCATTTGGAATTGCAGTGATGTAATTTTGATCATTTGAAAAGAAATAAAGAAGCCTCTCCCACAGAGACAAAGGCTCGTAGACGTAGGCAAAGTTGTGCCGAACTCCGTTATCAATCTGTGTGTTATGGTTTGCTGTCTTTTATTGCATTTCAGATCTGCACATATGTATATGGCTGTTATAATTCTTCTTCTTTCCTCATTCTTCACTAAGTTTTCTCAAATGGTTAATTAACGCATGAAAAATTAAAACTCAACCATAGTCATTAAAAGATCCTGCCGGATCAAGTGGTATCAGAGCTAGTTGACGTTTGGATTTGAGTTTTGCATGTTAACCAGGGAAAAGCTACAACATGGTGAAGGCGAGGTTGTTGCAGAGAATACATTAATTGGATTGAGAAAAAGATCTTCTCACAGTGAGAATATGGCACCGGAAGAAGGGATTTCTCAAGATGAGAAAGAGTTCCGGAAAACATTCCTTGCTATGTCGAAGATGGTGAAAGTCTTGTACGAAGATTACTTGGAACGGAAGATACCAGTTTTGGGTGATTCTTCAAAGGGAAAAAGTGAAGAGGAAGAGGACCATCCTCAGATTCCTCCTTCACCTCCATCAAAACCTCCTTCTTCTCCTTCTTCTTCAAGTTCAAGTTCTAAATCTAATGGAAAGAACAATGTTCATAAGAATAAACATGAAATGCCATTGTTAAAACTTGATGTAAAATTTGAGTTGCCCATATATGATGGTGAAGTAAATGCAGAAAAACTTGATAACTGGATCAGGCAGATGGAGGTATACTGCAGTGTGTAATAGATCGAGGATGAGGCCACATGAATCAAGTTGGCATCTTTGAGACTTGCAGGTACAACTCTTATCTGGTGGCAAAGCAAGCTGCAAAAAGGAACACAAAATGTGGGTAATGTATTTCCATCTTGGAAGGATTTCATTTTTGCACTTAGGAAACAATTCTATCCTTTGGGTTATAAAGAAAAAGAAATAATTGAATGGAAATCTTTAAAATTAAGAAAAGGACAAACAGTGTAAGAATACACCGACGGATTTAGAAAAATGGCATTAATGTTAGACATTCCTTTGCAAACAAAAGAAACCCTTATGAAGTAT
>CBVK0100657935.1:0-16109 GCA_900067695.1 Picea abies
CGGGGGGGGAATTGAAGAAAGTAAGTCAAGTTGTCTTTTAGAATTGTTACAAGTAACTCTTGCAGTCGCCCTTGAAAATGACACTTGTTTTCACCTGCATTTTGAAAACATGGAAAATCCGCTAAACCTTTGCACTAAACCAATCCTATGAGTCTTTCCACTCCTTAGGGTCATCCGACAAATGTCACAGTGTCCGCTGCATTATGTTTTGGTCCATGTTATGTTTATGTTTTCAAGTCATTTCGTACCTTAGTGTTCAAGGGAAGTATTTTCCTTGAGATTCAACCATCACAAATTTCCAGTTTCAATATCTGTGTCAATCCATACTCATTGATTCACCATCCTACATCTCTTTCCTATGTTACTTCTGTGTCGATGATGGGGTATACATCAAGGCCCTCCTTCGACGAGTCTTTTCCTGTCAAATTCAACACATCATCTAGGATGTAGACATAGAAACTAGTTAGTACCTTGGGACCTACATGCCTCAATGGCAGGCCTCCTCACCTTTGACAATTGGTTTACCTCATTGACCTCTAATCAAATGATTCCATGAATGTTTGACTTCAGCTCATTTATTCACATTCGTTGGATTGTACAAGGGTACCTTGGGATTCATTGACATCACTGGTGATTTCCCTTGCACTTATTAACGGTTTACCTTAATGACCGGTAATCAAGTGGTTTCTACCATGTTCGACATCAAAACATATATTCACATGGCTATATTTGTACCACATAGGGATCGGGACGAAGACCCTGGGTTGAGGATTCACTCTGTTATTTGCTTTCCCCAAGCTGCGAAGGAGATCATTTGAGCATGCTGATATATATATATATATATATATATATTGTGTCACATAGATCCACATTTTATTGGTCCATGGCTATGTTTTATCATCTCATAGCTCCACTATGTATTTCTCGTGGCTACGGTCAGTTCATGTCATGGAGGTATAGATCCACATTTGTATCTTTGGTGGCTATACCCTTAGTCAATATCATCATGGATCCGTAGTGTATTTATTGGCGGCCATACCTTAAGTTCTTTGTTACTCAAGCATAGGTATGCATGCCTTGGGTTTCAAACACATGATAACATTTGTTTGATGGTTGTTTGTAGCTTCTACCAGGTTCTCCGACTCCATACCCTTGCTTTGAAAATCTACAAATAATTTTAGTTGTCAGCTTCCATCTTCTAACTTCACACTTTGGGGGGGAATATGTTACATGTAAAAATTCCTCACTCCGATAATGTCACATTCTCATTGTCACAAGTGTCACAAGTGTCATAAATGTCGCATTTTCGTTCTGCATATGTTGCATTGTGAACGACACTATGAAACACTTGATACATCCTCTAGAACATGTTGGAAGGGAAAACCACATTATTTGACAAACTAAGAAAAATGTTTTGCCTTGAGAAATGGTCATCTTAACGAAATTTTGGAAGATTAGTGCTCCCCTTCTCATATGCAAAGAGCATTAGCTCTCCCTGTCCATCTAGCAGGGAGCGTTGCAACACTCTGTTACCAGTTTTGAGGGAGCGTCGATTGGTTGAGAGAATAATGGGAATAAATCCCCCTTATCTCTAAAGACAACTAGAGATTATCTGAGTTGGTTTGGCTCGAATCTAAGCTTTAGGTTGCATCTAAGGGAGATGCCACAATTTATGGATTCATATCCTCAACTTATTCCAAATATAACTAAGGTGGTTGAGCCTCTCAAATCTTATAAAAGGAGGCATTCTCATGGTGAAGAGGGAGAGAATAATCAACAAAAACTATTGTCATTCTAATAGTGGATCTTTCAAGAAAGGGGTTGGACAAGGAGGACTTGGAGAGTTTGATGCAACTGCAGCTACAGATTGTAAGTTCCTTGTAATTTTCTCATTAATATATGCTTGGCCTATTTCCTTCAAGTTTGTGTATGATTGCATATACTTGTCTATTATTGATAAATTTAGTTTAAATTAATCTTGGTAGAGTAGGAAGTATGTGTTATCTTCATTGTCTATTGGGTTGCAGATATCATTAAGGAGCTTGGAGATCAAGTTCAACCTGGATTAAGTGAGGACAAGCTTCAAAAAAAGGTACATCATATTTTCTTCCTCTTTTCCCTTTGACTAGTTTAGCTACATTTAAAGGAATGTTAGTGTCCAATGTTAACATCTTCATGTCTTGGTAGTAGGGGTATAAAATCCAAGAGGATATTCACATGTCCACATGGGAATGTTCCTACAACAATAGCACCAATGTTGTTGTGTTGCATCATCCATATGGTCATTGTATACCATAACATAACTACCTACATTGTGTGGTGTGGGTGCATGGATGTTGCGCATGACACATGGTGCTCCATAAAATTCCTTACAACATTGGATATCACAATAAATTAGTGTACCAATCATATTCAAATTATCAATGCACTTAGAATGCTACAAATCCCACTAAGGTAGCACTAAATTTTTCAAATTGGATTTTTTTATTTAACCCTAAAGGAATATGCCTTTTGTAAAGACATATCAATGTGGTTATATTTTTAGTGTGCACTATATAACAATTATTTTTAAATAACATGTTTCACAAAATTCAAACATGATTTGGTATTTATTTTTTTAATTTAACCCTATTACGATGCACCGAAAATCACTATGCATCATTCCACTTAAATGCTTATAGAACATCGATAAGAAAATTTTACCCTATTGTGGTGCACATGTATTATATGCATCGATGAGTCTATAGGTTTAGTAAGGATTGCCAACTATTTTTTAAATAGTATTTTTTTACAAAATTTAGGTTTTTTTTATTTAGCAATAAAGTGGTGTGATGTGTACCAAGACACACTGACACAATTTTATATGGTAATGTGCACTTGTGAATTCATATGTTTACTATGCATTGTGTGGAATGTTTTTCAAATATCGTATTTTACAAAATTTGAGTGTGGAAGGCCATTTTTTGAATTGTTATTTGCAATGTATTTACGTATATAGGTGCATTGTTGAAGCCGAAGGAGTTATCTCAACCAATTGTCATCAATGTTATTGAGCACTTTTCTAGTTTTTTGATAGCATCCTAGAAAGTGGTTGGATTGAATCCCCTTTGGTGAGGCAAACTCATATACACCGACGAATTTACTGAGGATGTCATCCAAAAATGTAGGGAAGCATACCTTGGGATTCACCACAATATTTTCCTCAGAAAAATTATTGCATCGATGCATGCATTATCATGGAATACCAATGCACTTAATTTTCTTTACATGCATCAAGTAGAAAACCTCTAACTACCTGCTCACTTCTAAGAAAAAACTCCATTAAAAGAAGAACATGAAGAAATGATTCTACAAAAATGGATTTCCTTGTAGTGAAACTAGAGAACATAGAATGTACACCAAATGTGAGAGTGGAGCACAGCTCCCAAAGTGGTAATATAGATTAATTACACAATAAATCCTTAAAGACTAGGATAATCTCCTCCAAATATCCTAAGTACACCTATATAACCAAATCATATGTTCATGTCTACAATAATGTGACTCTATGACCCTACATATACATACTCTTACCCATTGCACATGTGGTCCTCCTATTAGGTCGATGTCTATTGCATATATATTCAACCCCATTATACAAAAATTCAATCCCATCACATAAGAATTGAACTCCATATATGTCCCCCTTACAATCATAGAATACTACCCCACCTTAATAAAGCTTTGTCCTCGAAGATTTGTAGTTAAATGTTTTACATGAGATGAAAATAAGTAATAGGATTTCCTTATATTCATGCTCACTTACTACCGTCGATGATTCTCTATCCATCCATATTCAACTATTTTCATTGTATAACCTTGATAGGTTCTCCAATTTGTTGTAGTTGTTGGCCTTTGATAATATACTATTGCATAATTATCCCTTGATGTTATATTCCATAAATATTGTTGATTGTCCCATCTTCTTCCCTAGTAACATTGATATTGATCTTCTTGTCATTCTTGGAAACTTTCTTGGTAATGAGGGTGTCAATATGATTTCACCTTTGATGTTTTTCCTTCATTCTACATACCCATATCATCAATATTCTTTATAGAGACAATGACATGATCTATCTAGTTTGTTTGGTCTTTGATTACTCCAACATTTGAGATTATACCATCATATTGACTTGTACATCCTCAAGTCAGAGCTCAAATTCTTCAAGAATTTTCTAGTGACCTTATTGAATCTTGTGTTCCTTCTCCTTTTGAAGCTACAATGTGATACCACCCATCATATTCTTATGTCCTTCAATTCTATATTTGATTTCTAATTTAGCCTCATCAGTATTCAAAGCTTGTTCAACTAGGGTATTACTCATACAAAGTTCAATTGTAGGGTTGAAAAATGTACGTCATGGTATTTTGTACAAGTTCGATCTCTTAAAGGTGGAAAAATCAACACATTTCAGGAAGGTTGTCATAACTTTTTATTTCCATGCCATAATTTAGTGAAACTTGTGGCAATGTAGAGAAAACAGACTACGTTATTATGGGTTGAAATTTCAGAGTCAATGGTGTATAAATTTATAAGATGCATTCTACCCCATCACATATGCATTCAACCCCACATATATCCTCTTCGAGGTCATTACACATTTATAATAAGTTTCAAATTTGTTTAAATTAGATTCTCCTCCATTATTAGTTCTACGAATCTTTAAGAATTCCTACTTTGTTTATGTTGGGTTGTTATATTCATTGCAATGAAATTCGAGTTGAGGTGGATCAATTGGAAGTGAAATTCGAAGGTCGAGGTGGATCAACTAGGCATAGTCGAATTTGAAGTAATTGACAGGAAGTCGAAGAGGTCAATCGACAAGAGGTTGACATGCGTTTGAGTGGAAATCGACTAAAGACTAAACAAAGGTTGATCGATAATCGATTGGTAATCAGACTGGTAGTCGACTGTAATAGAATCTCAAGATTCATGGGATTTGTAGCCAATGATATGCATGGATCTAAAACCATTTTTGGGTGCCTTTATTTAGGGTTTTTCCTACTATAAATCCTATAAAAATTGAGTGTTGTAAGCGTGTTATGTTGATAAATCTTGGATGTTCTTGCTAATGTAAATTCGTAGGTTGTTGGTCATGTAGATGTAAGTCGAATTGGCTAAAGGGTTGTTCTTGTGTAAAGCAAGAAGGTATGATGTTGATTATTAAGTATAGACCAAGGTTAGGCATGTAACCTTTTATTCTGAATGAATAAGATAGCAAGAGAGAAAGATGCTCAAGGAATGTTGGTTTTCCCGGTTGGGTTTCCAGGGTAAAATATTTGTGCATTGTGTGTTTTCTTTGTCATTTATTTCTATCTTAAATATGTATTCCTCTCTTATGTTAGGTTTATCGTGGAAGTATATTTTCCTAACATGTGGTATCATAGATTGGTTTAACAACCTTGGACCTGAGCTAAACCCTAGGTATAGTAAGATTCATAAGTCAGATATCTTTAAAATTGTTCTTAAAGAATGGCAAGTAGCTCGAGAATAGTGATCAAAATATTCAATGGCCAGAATTTTGAGCTTTGGAAGCTTAAAATTGAAGGTCTCCTTGTAGATCGATAATAATGGGAAACAATTTTTCCATGTACCATTTTGACATATATGTCAAGGGAAGAAGGGAAGAAACTTGAGAGAAGGGCAAGGAGTACGATTCTACTATGTATTTCATATTTGGTGCTACTGAATGCCTCAGGTGAATACTCGACCAACAAACTGTGGGACAAGTTGTGAAGCTTGTATCGATCAAAATCCCTAGTAAATAAGTTGATCCTTAGAAAGAAATTGTACCTTAGAAATAAATTGTGTCTTCTAAGAATGAGTGAGGGAAGTTCAGTATAATCATTTAAATACGTTTAATACCATAATAAGTTAATTGTCTTCTACAGATATTAAAATCATTGAGGAGGAGAAATGTATTATCCTATTATGTTATTTTCCAGACTCCTGGGATAGATTAGTCATGGCTATAAGGAGTAATTCAACCACATTAGTGTTAGAAGACATGGTTGCATCTATACTGTCAGAAGAAATGAGAAGGAAGAACATGGAAGGATTGACCAAAGATGATTTAGTGATGAGAGGTCGATCAATTGACAAAGATAAAGGAAAATTATCCAGTAGAAATTCTAAGTCAAAGGGTAGATATAAATCCCTTGTTCATTCGATGACAAGATGTTGGAAATGCCATAACGTTGGGCATTATAAAATGGATTGTAAGTCAAAGACAATGGAAGTCAGTCCAAGATTCAATGAGAAGCAGTCGACTGAGAGAAAGACTACTTTAGACAAAGGAGGCAATGCGTATTTGAACTCGACCAATACACATTTGGATCAAGATGTTTGTTTTATCGACTCGAGAACATCTTATCATATGAAACCACATAGAGAATGGTTTTGAGAATATGAACAATATGAAGGAGGATATGTGCTCTTGGGGGATGACTCGGCAACCAAAATTGTCGAACAGGGAATAATTTGATTAATATTGTAGGATGGGAGGAGTAGAAATATTCTAGGTGTGCTACATATTTCAAGTTTGGAAATAAACCTGACATCTATCTGTAAGATGAGTGATGCAGGAGTGAACACTCTATTTCAAAAGGATATGTTCAAAATGGTTAGAGGTGTGATGGTATCAATGAAAGGAATTAGGATTGGAACCCTATACAATTTATTAGGGAAGTCGACTCGACTTTGAATCAACTCAATTCAACTCAAGCAAAGTTAATTCAAAATGACATGACAAGTCTTTGTCAAGTCAACCCGACCATGTTATGGCATGAGAGGATGGGACACATTGGATAAAAAATGACTTCAAGTTATGTGAAACAAAGGTATGGTCGAAGATTTTCCTTAATGTAATTTATAAGTCAATTTTTGTGAACATTATATATGTGGAAAACAAAGTTCGGTGAGGTTTCCATCTAAAACGACAAGGGAAAAAGGGATTCTAGAATTGGTTCATAGCGATGTGTTTGGCCCTGTTTTAGTGCCTTCACTTGGTGGATCCCTGCATTATGTCTCCTTCGTAGATGGTTTTCTATGAGGACAGATATATTTCATGAGGAATAAATCATAGGTTTTTTATAAATTCAAAGATTTTAAGTCTCTTGTGGAAAACCAAATAGAGAACAGGATCAAGGTGCTAAGAATTGACAATGGTGGTGAATTATGTGGAAAGGATTTTGAGAAATTCTGCAAGCAGTGTGGCATAGCACAACAAAATACCACACCATATATCCCACAATAAAATTGAGTTGTTGAAAGGATGAACAAAACATTGATGGACAAGGAAAGGAGCATGCTTAATGGTGTTGGGCTCGCAAAAGAATTCTAGGCATAGGTAGTCAACACTGCAAAATATCTGGTGAATATGTCTACTTCATCGGCTGTAGTCGACTTGAATCCACATGAGTTATGGTCTGGTAAGAATCCTTCGATTTCACATCTCAAAGTATTTGGTTGTGATGCATTTGTGCATGTTTCCAAGGAAAAGAGGAGCAAGCTAGACAAGAATGTAGTTCAGTGTATTTTCATTGGATACAAAGAAGGAATGAAAGGATATAATCTCTAGGATATTGCATCAAGGAAAACAATGTACAATCGAGATGTGGTCTTTAGAGAAGTTGGAAGGAAACCCAAGTCTGAATTGGTTCAAACAAATAATAATCCAGAGAAGGTGAGATTTGAACTAGGGAATGAAGAAGAAAATGATTTAGATGAGTCGACTAAATCAGATGAAGAGGTGGAACAACCAACCCTTGTCATAAGAAGGTCTGAACGAGTAAGAAAACTAGTCGAAAGGTATAGTCCACCTGAATCTTGTTCGACATTTGTGTTAAATTCCATTGACGAAGAGCCCAAGTCGGTTAGGGAGGCATTCGACTCGAAAGAGGGTAGACTTTGGAAGGAAGCCATGGTTGAAGAGATGGAATTCTTGCATAAGAATGAGACGTGTGATTTAGTCAAGTTACCTAGTGGAAGAAAGCCCATTGGTAGCAAGTGGGTATTCAAGAAGAATATGAACACAACAAGTCAAGTCAACAAATTCAAAGCTCAACTGGTAGTGAAGGGATATTTCCAAGTCAAAGGAGTCGACTTCGGTGACATTTTTTCCCCTGTTGCAAAATTAACTTCCATTAGAGTATTAATGTATCTATTTGCAACATTTGATCTGGAAATAGAACAGATGGATGTGATGAAAACTTTCCTACATGGGGACCTGGAAGAAGAAATATGCATGAAACAAGATGAAGGATTTATAGTAAAGGGAAAGAAATATTTGGTGTGTAGATTTAAAAGATCCGTTTATGGTATAAAGAAATCACCAAGGATGTGGTATCAAAAGTTTGACACATACATTCTTAGTTTAGGATTTGTGAGAATAAAATCTAATCACTGCATATATTCCAAGGAAGAAGGGGGGTGCTTCATATGTGTAGCATTGTATTTCAATGACATGTTGTTGATTGGAAACAACATGGATGCAATAAAGGAGGTGAAGAAGCAACTATCCTCCAAGTTCGACATGAAGGATATCGGTGCAGCAAAATTCATCTTGGGGGTGGAGATTTATCGAACAACTAGAAAGCTATGTTTGAATGAGAAGAAGTATAATGAAATAGTTTTGAAACGTTTCAACATGCATGATTGCAAACCTATAAAGGTGCAAATTCCTTTGGGAGCAAGGCTAGTTGTTGAACAGTCTCCAAAGACACATGAAGAAATAGAGGATATGGAACATATCTCATATGCAAGTGTTTTTGGTAGTATAATGTATGTGATGGTTTGCACTTGACCGAACATTTCCCATGCAGTGGGAGTGTTGAGCACATGTCGACACCTAGAAAGGAGTACTGGAAAATTATCAAGAGAGTATTCAGGTATTTGTGTGGCACAAAATACTATGCTATATGCTACCAAGGGAAGCCTGGAAATGACAGTGAAGTAGATTTACATGGATTTGTTGACATTGATTGGGTTGGAGATATGGATCGACGAAATTCAACTAGTGGATATGTGTTTAATATGTTTAGTGGATCAATTAGCTAGATGATAAAGTGACTAGTGATCGTAATCTTGTCAAGAATAGAAGTTGAATACATGGCATCCATTCATGGAAGCAAAGAAGTAGTATGGCTGCAATGACTATGTTCAGGGATTGGATTTGAGCAAAGAGCTATGAAGATAAGTTGTGACAGT
Organism: Picea abies; assembly: GCA_900067695.1. Lineage (NCBI taxonomy): Eukaryota > Viridiplantae > Streptophyta > Pinopsida > Pinales > Pinaceae > Picea > Picea abies. Next base: position 9,248 of record CBVK0100657935.1, read on the forward strand.
CAAAGAGAAATATTTTTGGCAAAAAACACAACTTGTCATTCCAAGACTAAGCATATTGATGTACAATATCATTTTGTAAGAGACATGATGGAAAGCAATAATGTGTTGCTGGAGAAAGTAGATACATTGGAAAACACAATAGACTCTTTGACCAAGTTTGTGAGTGTTGTGAAGTTCTCTTGGTGTAGAGAGGCAATGAGTAGGTCTATGAAAAAAAGTTTAGGAAACTCTCGTTTTAGCAAAGAAGACAACAAGTGGGAGAATGTTGGGTTGTTATATTCTTTGTAGTGAAATTCAAGTCAAGGTGGATCGACTGGTAGTGAAATTTGAAGGTCGAGGTGGATCGACCAGGAAAGTTGAAGTTGAAGTAATCGATAGAAAGTCGAAGAGGTCAACCGACAAGAAGTCGATAGGAAATCGTCTAGGAACCAACTGAAGACCAAATCAAGGTCCACTGGTATTCAACTAGTAATCTGGTTGGTATTTGACTATAACAAAATCTTGAGATTCGTGATATTTGTATCCAATGATTTGTGTGGATCTATAACCATTTTTTGGCACCTTTCTTTAGGGTTTTTCCTATTATAAAGCCTATAAATAAGATGTCTTGTAATCATATTATGTTGGTAAATATTGGATGTCCCTGCTAATGTAAATCAATAGGTTGTTGGTCATGTAGATGTAAGTTGAATTGGCTACAGGGTTGTTCTTGTGTAAATCTAGAAGGTATGATGTTGATTATGTATTAGGTGTAGACCAAGGTTAGGCATGTAACCTTTTATTCTGAATGAATAACACAACAAGAGAGAAATATTCTCAAGGAATGTTGGTTTACCCGTTTGGGTTTCCAGGGTAAAATATTTGTATACTGTGTGTTTTCTTTGTCATTTATTTCTAACCTAAATATGTATTCATCTCTTATGTTAGGTTTAGTGTGGAAGTATATTTTCCTAACAATTTATAGCACAAGAGAAGGGGTTATCGAAGAGTGTGCTAAATAAGTCATGGAAGACTAGAAAAAAAATTAGTTGAAGCATACAAATTGAGGCCATTAGTAAGAGGCTCCAACTCAATCGTTTGGCAAGGATTTGCAAGGGCATGTGACTAGGCTATGCCTTCAAATACTCTTCATTGGACTCTTGAAGCAAAATGAGCATTTCAAAAGTTGAAAGATACTCTTTTCTATACACCAATGCTTACTCTTTTGGACTTGCAACAGAATTTTAAGATTGAGACAAATGCCTCCCAGTATGTTATATGCAATAGTCATAATCAATGGGGACATCAAGTAACATACCATTCAAAATCCTTGTCCTAGGCCATGCCCAACTAAAACACTTACAACGAAGAGTTTTATGTGTTCATCTGAGAACTTAACCAATGGTAAAACTATATCCATAGTAAGGAAACCATGTTACAAATTGATTATCAACCCCTTTAGCCTTGAATTTCCAGTCTTAAACCTAGGAGAAAATACATTTAAAATGGTCTTCCTTCATTCAGTGTTTTCCTTTGGACATGAAATATAATAAGGGTATCTCAAATAAAGTGGTTGATATCCTAAACAAACACCCTAAAAATTCTCTTTCTATCTTAGATCTTAAATCCTATGAAGAATGAAAATCCTAATATTCCATTGATCATTACTTTAGTCTAATCATGAAGTCCATAAAACAACTCATTGTGGTCAATAAAATTAACCCCATTCCTCAACTACAAAGTTTAAGGTGGTTTTCTTTAGAAGATCAATTGTGTATTCACGTTACATTTGTATCTTTCACTCTTGTTATAAAGGATGCCCATTTTTCATCCTATGAAGGACATTTTGGTGTGCAAATTTTTTTTTTTGCTCTTGTAGAGGTACTCCTTTTGGCCTTCTTGTGGAAGAAATTGGAAGATGTTCAAATTGCAATGAAATTAAACCAACCAACAATAATATTGGATTATACCAACCTCTATCAACCACCCCTAGGGATTATGATTCCATATTTATGGATTTCGTTAGTGGTCTGCCCATCATTCAACAAAATCATGATTACATCTTTGTGGTAGTATGTATATTTTCTAACATGGTAGTTTTTGTTAGCTTTTGGGGTTACTCCAAAAGTTTTTTCACCTCACTAAGAGATCGTTATGTCTCATGCCCCCTTGGAAATGCTTCATGGACATATGGATGCATCATTTTGGTGGATGTTTGACCTCAATTAGAGTATTAGCATAGTGCCATTACTTTGGAGGTTGTTTCCTTGATCAACATGTTGAATAACCCATTGGGTGCACACAATGGAGGAGTTAGTTGCTCGATTAAGGGAGGTTCATACTTAGGAGGAGAAATGTTAGGCACTTCGAGGATATCACCTAGCCTTTGGATCTTGGGACCATGTGATATATACCTTGGATGTTGGACACTTGACTTGAGAATTTTTTGGTTGAGAAGCATACTTCAAGGAGGTTTTGGATGGAATCAGACTCATATGTTTAGGAGGAGAATTGGAGCTTTGTGACCACATTGGCATGCATGAAAGTAGCATTGGGAACATGAGAGGAAATGTGGCACACAATTAGAGGAGGAGTTCCTTGCATGAGGAAGTTGGATAGTGGACCACCATGGAAGAGGGAGTGTTGGATTAACAACTTGTTGGAGAGTGAACCATCTTGGCGGAGGGGCATTGAGCCCAAGGAGAATCATGCTTGGAGGCCATCTCACTTTTGCGGTTGGATAAACCTTAGTTTGACTCATGTACATCTGTGTATTATAGAGAATTCCATGTGGGGTTGTTTTGTTGGTTACTTTTATGGATTTATGTCCTTATTTTATGTTAATCTCCCTCATATATTATACATATAAGGGTGGAGAGAGCTCTTATGTTCATTATCATCATTCTAATCCATTTGTGTATTTGTCTTAGAGACATTAGGGTTCATGAGAAAACCATAAGAGAGAGATATATGGTAGGGATTAAGATGCTACAATTCATGAGTAAACCTTCGATTAAACAAGGAGATAGAAGATGCCTTACATGTTCATGGAGATTGCTCTTATGTGATGCTATATTTTTCTTTTGTGATGTTAGGGCTTATTCTATGCATGTAATCTCTAGATTAGAACATGACATTGAAGATTCTGATGATTATCATGGTTCTTACCATAGCTCTAGGGTTTCTACCCTAGCAGAAGACATGGAGAGAGGAGCCAATGCCTTGTATGATTTTGGAACCTTATTCTTATGGGATGTAAGGCTAGGGAAATATCATGGAGATATAGTTTCAATGAATCTTGAGATTGGTGTGATGCTTTGCTTGGAAGACAACTCGATGATTATATCCTTGATATTCCATGAAGGTCTTGGTGGTTATGTTAATACAAGAGTTGAAGACCTAGGGTTTGAGGACTCAAACCTTAGGATATTCATGTAGATTTGGAGTCTAGTAATAGAGTCATGTTGCCATGTACTTATGCAATGCAAAATGGCTGGTACTTTCAAACCCTAAAGAATAAAATAGTGATAGTGTGGATATTTTGTGTGATACTAGCTTGGTGAAGCCAATGAGGACTTGTTGATGTTGATACTAGCTTTGTATGGATCTTTGGTGGTGGCTAGGGTTTTCATGGTTTTCCCTAGAGATTGTACCATCATTGTGATAAAGTTTCGGTATGTATGTACTTCATTTCTAATATATATAGATGTGTGTGTGTGTGTGTCGTTTCCAACTGCCTTAAATTGTGAATTGTATATTTGATTTTTTGTTTGCATTGCCTTTTTTATTAGGTAATTTATAGCACTTGTTGATCATGTTGAGTTGACATAACATGCAGTTGAAATCGTTAACATATTTGACATATAACTTGAAGATAAAAGAGTATATTTTCTATTGTAAAATCTAACAAAGAGATTTTTAGATATGGTATATGTTTGGAAAAGTGTGCCCTAAGGGTTTAAAATTGTTGGCATTTGTTTGGTATATTTTCTCTTACAATGCTTGGTGTGTTGGGTTGAAGTGAAGTGAAATATTGTCCATTGTTTGCTGCTATAAATTAGTATTTCAAATCAACCCCGAGGTTGAAATTTCACAAGGATTAGACCTAGGAAACCTATGGTAATAAATGTGATTCATATTTGCATTAATTTCTCTAGAATTGAATTTTTTTAAATTTGTATACCTTGCGATAGAATTATTGATGCTATTAAAGCTATATAACTTTTATTCTACCATTTTTTGGAGCCATTTTGGATTACCATTTACTATCATTTCTTATTTCAACCCTAGGTTTCTTACTAACTTCAAAAATCCTTATGTAAGATTTTAGACTATCGACTTCAGTTCTTTACTTCATTTCATCCACAAACTAATGCTCAAATTGAGGTAGTGAACATAACCTCAATTCATTCTCTTTGCATATACCAACAACATAACAAAAAATGAGATCGATACTTGCATATTTTATATCATAGATACCACAAAGTCACTCGTGTCTCTATACTACTATCTCCTTTTTAGGTCTATTATGGCTTTCAGATTCTTTCTCCTTATGAGATTTTAGTTTCTCTCGTACTTCCATCCACATTCCACTAACAAAAAGAACAATCCAAAGCTTGTTCTTTTGTGCAAAACCTCTCCATTATTCATGACAAGGTTTGTGACATCCTTTAGTAGAGACAAATCAAGTATAAGGCACTTTGTGATCAACATTGAGTTGATCCACCTTTTAAGGTCAGTGATAAAATTTAGCCGCATTTGAATAAGAAACACTTCAAAAGGAAATATCACATGATTAATCCCATTTGGTATGGTCCTTACACCATCATACAACAAATGGATCCTAATGCCTCAAGTTGGACCTCCCACCTCAACTTGGCATCCATTATGTAATTAATGTTAGCTAATTGAATTTATATGAGCCGCCCCACTTGGAGGAATTTGTTCCAGAGACGCATCTAGAGAAAATGATTAAATATTTTCTACTTGTCCTTCTTGAATAAATTCTTCCTGATGTCACACCATACCTATTAGGCATCGTCAAATCACCACTTATTTAGTAGGTCATAAAGGTACTTTTCCTACTCCAATTAAGTGGTTGTCCAAGTAAGCATTTGAGAAACACTTTCCCCATGTTTAATAGAAATTAAGAACGATTTCCTTTTAACATGGATGGATTAATGAGATTTAATATATGAATTACATTTGCACTATTATACTTTGTACTTTAGCTTCCTTTGTATTCTATCTTTATCCCTTTTGGGTGTATTTTTACTTTGTATTGTATCCTTATCTTTTTTGGGCAACTTAGTCTAATTCAATCACTCACCTATTTTATTATATTTTATTGAACACAATCAACTTTGATCACCATCCTCGCAACTTTTTACTCTACAAATAGTGATACAAATGAGTGTACAATATGTGTATAGTTTTGACAATTTCCTCTCATACTTGCTCTCTTGTGATTTTTTAGATATGTGTATCTTCTTGCGTTGTTGGTACCATTATCATATCACATACTTCATAATAACAAAAAATGTACTACACAAAATATTAATTTATGCACACATTTCCCATACCAAAAGCATATCATCTAAAGATTCCATCTCTAGAAGTATTTCACGGATGAAATGCTCAATAATCACAAGCAAACTGTGTGGTATTAATATTTCCACAAGGTGGGTTGTCACATTATACTATAATATCAGTGTCAATATCATGTTGGCATTTGAATATCCACCACTACACTACACATATGGTTTACTTCCACAAGCCTCTCTGGCAACAAAGGTCAAACAAAAGCATGATTACCACCTTTCATAACAATATGAGAAAGGTTTCATTCGAGAAAGGCTTAGCACATACAAAGGATCACAAAAAAATAAAACAATTCCATTACAATGGTTGTACATATGTACATGCATAATTCATGAGAATTCTGATATAGTTTTCAATTGCACATCAATTACACTTGTACAATGAACAATATGAATAACAATAGCAATGATACCAAATTAGACAACTATACAATTATATGAATTTGTCCCAATTATGAATAAAACTATATGAAAACCAACAAGCATGTAATACAAACATTCTACATTCCCAAAAGTTTTATTCTCACTTGAATTGCCACCTAAACCAATGAATATATCATAAAATGAGACAATCGAGTAGCTCCATAATAAACCCTGAAAAGGTTTACAAATATAAGATAATAGAACACAAATTAAAACAACCAAAACAAATAACACATTGACACTAATGACTATATGATTACAATAAAAAAAGCCAATGGTACCACAAAGTTGTAAAAATGACCAATATATAACATCGACATTCTTCTTTCATAGTACAAAAACAAGACATTATATAAATAAGATATCGACTTGACATAAAAATTACAAGAACATATTAGGTGTCTAATTTGAATACCCCTAAATTGGATGCACTAGTCTACGTAGACAAGTTTACTAGCTATGACATCCATGAATGTGGTGAAGCATCCCCTTGGTGTTCCCGCAAGGTTTTTCTTGGAATTTTTTTAAAAGAATACTAGACAACATAGACAATATCAACGAGAAAACAAAAACTAAGCATTTTCAAAGATAAGTATTTCCCACACAACCATAAATGAACATAAATATAGAATATAAAACAACAATAATCTAACACCAAACACCCATATCGACCACCCCTCAACCAAAAGAATACTAACTTGGAAACAAGTGTGTGCAATACCATGCTATGGGTGTTCACAACCATAGAAAATAAAAAAATGCAACTACATGCTACAAACCCAACCCATGTATGCCTTTAAATAATCACCTCCCACCTCCCATAATAAATACCTAAGGAATAAAAAAAAACACTCAAAGTG
>CBVK0100657939.1:0-10409 GCA_900067695.1 Picea abies
ATAAAGTTATCTTTTAATTTGCATCTCACAAATTAATTTGACCAGGACCCACATTAGGCACTTTCTCCCCCTTAGGCGCCTAGGGAAGAGAAACACTTGCCTTGGTACTTTATTTAATTAAAAATTTAACATTCTTTTGCCCTCTTCCAGCTGCCCTTGATGATTGAGCCATGACTGTTGTAGCAAAGTTCTTGGACTGTTGCTGTAGAAAAAAACTTGAAGAATGGTGGACAAATCCACTTGTTTGGCACTTGGAATCCCTTCTCACACTCCACCGAAGCCCTTTGCTGCACTCTAACTCTCTTGCTGCTCCAACCTGTGGGTGAAATGAAGCAAAAAACAAGCAAAAAAAGCGTTTTTGAGGGCCCGCAGACTGCGTTTTTGAGGGACACATGTCCTGAATTCGTGACATTGGTTGTTGAAGTGTCGGACATGTTTTTAGGACGTGTCCCGTTCCCAGGACACGTTGAACCAACGAATCCGACACGTGTCAGGGTGAATCGTGTCGGATTCATTGGACATGCGACACGCAGGGGGTTTAGGATGTATCTGGTTACAGAGCTTCCGGATATTGTTTCAGTTTGGGTTCATCTATGATCTCCTGTTCCAGCAGGAAACAAAGCTCCATAGCCCAGAGCACTGCAGAGGCAGAATACATTGTTGCAAGTGCTGCCAATAGAGAAGCGGTGTGGCTCAGAAAGCTACTCTCAGATTTGTTCAGTGCTGAGTTGGAACCCACCGTAATCCACTATGATCACCGGAGTTGTGTAAAGTTCTCCGTGATTCCTGTGTTTTGATGACAGAATGAAACACATTGAGATGAGATATCAGTATGTTGGGGACATAGTGCAAAAGAACATTCTCAGATTCAGTATGTTCCGACGACGGAACAAACCACAAATATTTTGACCAAGCCTCTGTCATTGACAAAGTATGTGTACTTTTGAGACAAGCTTGGTGTTGTTGAGAATGCCTCTCTTGCTGAGAGGGAGTGTTGAAATTAGTGTAGCTGCAAGAGCCATTCTTTGGAGGATAGCTAAGCCCCTAACTGAGATCTAGGGCCCCCAGTGCACTCTTGGGGTTTCTTGGTTTGGGACCAAGCAGTTAGAGCCATGGCAAAAGACCCTAGTGAAGGGCAAAAGACCCTAGTGAAGGCCCCTAGTATATTGCTGGGGTTCTTGGTCAAGGACCAAGAAGTAAGTCCCTAGATGTGTTCTAGGGCCCCTGGATAGATCTGTTCTTCCAGTTCTTATGATAGAGATCAAAACTCTAGAGGTTTGATACATGAACCATAAACTGATTTTCTGAGCATATTAAAGAGAACTACATCCACACATGTGACAGGTACATTCTTCATTGGCTAAGAGGTAAGCTAAGGTTTGTTTTCTGCTCTTAGAAACTTGTTTATATTCAGAATTTAATTTTATCTGTTTATGGCTTTGTTTAAATGTGCTGATCTGAATTTATAATAGTGAACAGAATTGAAAAAGCATCATTGTTTTCTCTTTTTCCCTAAATCTAACAATTATTTTAATGGTGGCTTACATGCTTTGGAACATTGGAGCCTTACTTAACACATAGCCACCTACTTGATAAATTCTTGGGTCCTCATTCTTTCACCCTCGAATTGTTTCATGAGCCGCCTTTTAAACATGAAGATGTGATGGATCTCTTATGTTAGTTGCATTGGATGGGGCCGTCATGTTAGACTTTGTTTAACTGTTGTGATGGCCTATTGGGCACATAGATTATTATATTATACATTGTGATGGGGGATGGTCACACGTTATCTTGATAAGTGGACTTGTTACCGCCTCTCAACTAGGGGTAACTAGAGGAGATCATTTGTCATGGCCCGCATTGAAGACAATGATCCTGACAATCATGATGATCAACATGTCCATAAAGATTAGCCCAACAATCCCTCAGATGCCTCTTTCTCACCAACATAGTTCATCACAGTCAATCAACAAGGCTCATTGGGAGATGGTGACCCAACACTTTAGTCCTTGTTTCATATAAAGTGGCATATTTAATGCATTGGGCATTTTAGAAATGATCATAGGTTGAAGTTGGATGATGAGTCATGAGCTTAGAAGTTATGCTTTTTGCCTTGTTTCACCTTGGTGGCCATCTTGGGCATCCTGTTGTCACTCTTGCGGAACAAGGGTACTACTAGTGGTTCCTTGAAAGGGGTAGCGTACCATTTTCGATAATACTCACCACTTTTCCACCCTTGATCCTTCCGTTCTCCCACCTTTTGGGTAATGTGGTTACATGTACACCAAAAAGGTATGTACCTCACTCTCTTATGAGAAGGGGCTAAAGGCCTAGGGGTAGATTGCAGCTGCCTAATAAAAAATAAAGAAATGGGATAATTAGGATAGTTAAAGCCATAAGTCCACAATTGAGCTCTACCCCTTCATTAATGGCGACCGCCCTTAGTCCTAATGAGAATAAACACATTCATCTATTAAAAAGGACTTGAATATACCCCAAATAACAACAAAGGAAGTGCTATGCTTGAAACCTTTTTAAGGGGACTCACAAATCATATAAAAAAGTAAAAGAAAAAGGGAAAAGAAAGGATTCAGAATGCAAAAAGCGTCGAGGAAAGGGTAACTCAATCGCCAAGCGCACCCTCTACAAACACACTCATGGAGGTGAGTCCATGCATTGTCTTTCATATTAATGACCCCATACCCAGAAGTAAACCCCTTGACCACCTCACATTCATTACATATCTCTGCTTGGATCTTCTAGGAAATATTTCTCTACTTGGGTACCGATCCACCTAATAAGTTCCTTTGATGGCCTTCCCATACCTAAACTTGCCAAATTGCATAAAGTCTTGGGCTTGTGTGAAGTTTGAAGGGGATACCCAATGAGAGTTGCTCATTTGGTTTTTGTATTACTTGATGGTTTACTTTATATGTTTCTTAGGGCTATTGTAGCTTGTGATTGTTGGTTTTACTTGATTGCATGTTTTTGACTGACTTGAGTGCACCTAACATGGTCTTTTGAGGACGTCTTTGTGCTTTCACCCCGAGACATTATGCACTTTGTATAGGATACAACATGTGTGATGTCGAGCTTTGGGTCACCTAATGATTGACCCTCTTCAAACACATCCTCTCACACCTCTTGGACCTTGGATGATGGATAGATGAGCTCTCCTTTGATAGATATGGCCATGATGGCAGGAAGATGAGAAAAATGCCCACACCTTGGACAAGCACCCCACACCTTGTTCAACATTTGATGGAGGACATTGCACTTGGTTTTTCTTGGACCCCACTCAGAGAGGTGATGCTTGATCATTCCACCTTGGACGCTGGCCTTCCCACCTTGGACGTTGAGCTCCTTGATGATGACATCATGCGCTAGGGTTTTCTTGATGATGATGGGCTTGCTTGCCATTGGGGCACCATTTGATGACTTGTATGATGTGACATGACCCTTAATGAGGAGATGCACTTTCCACCTTGCTTACACCATTGGATGTTGACACGTGGCCTTGGGAGGCTTTCACACACCCTCTTGGAGCATGGCATCACCACATGTGTGACCTAGGAGGGCATTGTATTGGTGTATTAGCATGATTTTTCATTGTTAGAGGCTATTTGAGGGGTCGTCCTCACTTGTATCATGGATCATTATTGTTTTATCACATTATGTGGACATATGCGCTAGGGTCACCTCATATAAATGGGGCTAGCGCTCATTTGGATCAAACACGACTCTCACACTTGTGAGATCACCACTACTTGCTCTCTTACTTCTCTTTTTCACTCTACTTGTCTTGTGCCACTTTTGGAGGAGGGATATGGTGGATGCTTTCTCTTTTCTTGGTGAATGATTGTGAGTTAGGGTTTCTTCATTGCACATTGACTTGGATAAGTAAGTCTTCTTTTTCAAGTGTTTGTTCATGGTATATGTTGATGAATGCTCTATATTGTTAAAGTGTTGCATGTTACCTTGTTCTTCCTTGAAACACTAGGAGGGATTGTAAGTCTTCATCCCCCTCACCATTTCATTCATCTTGTTTGTTGAAGCATTTGAGACCTAGTCGTAGGGATTGAAAGTCCTTATACCCCTAGGGTTTTGTCTTGGCTAGCTCAAAGTCTAGGGTTTATAAGGCCATAAACTTTAGACCTTGACCTAGTTCACTCTAATCCTCAAATTAGATGTCCTAGAAGAAAGAGACGACACCTAGGGTTTATAAGGCCATAAACTTTAGGGATCCCCTCTTGAATTGATGCTAGGCCTTTAAGGCCATAGTCCTAGGGTCTCAAATTCTCATCTTCTTCGCTATCCAATCCATGGTGTTGCTTGACTCCATTGCCCAAAGAGAAAATGGCACTAGTCTTTGGTTTACAAGTGTTTTCACTCTCACAAAAACTCTCTGCCTCACAACACAACTTAATCATTAGATACCTAACCTCATTCCCTCAATAATTCTAACTCAACGCTTGGCAAACCAGATGTATTTATTGCTGCTGTTATAAAAGGTTTTCTACAGCCATTAGGGCTCTACTAATTTCTTATAACTTAATATTGGAGGAAAATCAACTCAGAAACATTGTTTGATGATTGGATATCGATCTACTTGTTGAGGGCTTAATTATGAGATATAATTGCTGATTTTTTGGGTTGATTTCTTGCTGCTGTTGCAAATTACTTATTGCTGATATACACTGGTTTACTGCTGAAATTTTACAACAACAATTAGTTTTACTTGATATCTAGCATCTAGAAGTGATTGGTAGGTAATATAACTTGGTAATTGAGTATTATATGCATTGGAATGTTTCTTGTTTCGCATAGGTCAACCATTTACCTCGTATAACCAATTCCAAACCTCTCACTTTCCTAGACCTGACCTATCTCATCGACTGACCAAGATAAGGGGCCATAGACCCACCTTTAGTTTGCTTTAGGATCCTTTGAGGTCACTAGGGAAGCCTCCCTTGTCTTGGATCTCTTTCCTTCACTAAAATGAGGGAAGTACTTGCCTAGGTGACAGTGACAAATACTTCTAATTGTTACACAAGATTGACATCTTTTGGAGGGCTTTGCACGAGTACAAATCTTGTGATAAAAAGACTTAAAATGTTATTGAGGTGTTAAAGGAAGCCGTGGATCATAGTTGCGGGCCACATTTATTATGGAAAATGGATGAATATGACCTTATTGATTGATTCACCTCCACATCTCATTCCATGAGTTGACCCTTGAATTTTTAACCCCATGGACTTGTAAGATGACGTCACAGTTATACGTGGATGGGGTCGTCGTCTTACTTATTGAACTGCTTTGTATTGTTTTGAAGTTGTGGGCCGTCATGCATGAAGGCATGGGTCTTTAGATAAACCATTTTATAATCCGTCGTAATTTCTAGTCTCCCTTGTTCATGACTTGATTTCTTATGCATTTGGCATACGTTGGATGTGGTATAGAGCCATTTCCTTAACTTTGAAGATTCCAACAAATATTGGATGGTGTCACTTTCATTTTCCTTGAGTTGTTACAATGTTCATTTGATGGCTTGCATACATGTGACATAGGTGGTAGTGGACCCGAGTTAGTATTTGAAGCGTCTTGTACGGAACACATATAGAAACATCATGCATAATAAGCACTCGCCATCTATGCCAAGTTTACATTTCATTGACCAAGTAGTGGGGAATGTAATATAAAATGAAGTGGTTTCTTAATGCTTGGCCAAAGCTCATACCTTCATTATGGATGGATTTAGTGTTTAACTCATTCATGAACACTATGGATACTTTATTACACTCCCACTTATACATTATTGATGGAGGTCCACCTTTGAGGTGAATTGAAGTCAATTGACCACACTGAGGAGGTTGTTACCTTGTTGGCTATTTTTGGAGGTGCCTCCTAACTAACTCAATATGTTATTATTGTTGAAATTGTCTCATTCAGTTGGTTAGGATGAGAACACTATTATATTGTTTTCCTTAAGGATGGTTATTTTATTGTTTCTTCTAGGAGTGGATTCCAACAACTCACTTCTATTTTTAGTAAGGAGTTTGTCGAGGAGGATAAAAATGTAATATTTTATTGTGTTTCTTGGAGATCTGGGAACAATAATTTTTAATTGTAAGAGAGTTGAGCTCAAACCTATACAAGGGTTTGCTTTCTCCTTCATTTTCATGGATGGATTTGGGGATTTTTCCCCTTGAGCTTGGTTGAATATCTAGAAGGTAATGCAAGAGCTAAGGTTTCTATCCTATGAGGTGTATGTATTGGGCTGAATTGTTAAATGTTGATGGAAATATTTGTAAGAGGATGTGCTTTGAAGGGCTAATGAATGGTAAGATTGCACCTTTCTTCTTTATTTGAGTTGTTGCAACTTACCTATTAGAAATGTCTTGTCGGTGGTTAATTTCTCTTTCAATGCCTTTGATGTTTATTTGAAGGAAATGTTATTGTGATGGTCAAATCTCTTAATCCAAGTTGGTTGGAATTTAATTTTTCCATTTGATAAGCTCACTCCAAAGCTATATTTCACATTTCATTTTAACAAACTTAGGAAGATTATAGTTTGTTCATTTCAGCTCTTTCATGCCTTGATCATATGTAAAAAGCATCACTCATAGTTTGATCCTTCAACTCCATGCCCAATGGATAAGCACTAAGTTTGATCTACCATCACCTTCTTATTTTTCCATACTACAACACTTGTTTTGCTAAAGCCACTCTTTCATTTCACCTTGAGCTCTTATTGCCTAGGTTTTAGCATTCCTATCTTCGGGAAGCCCCCTTGAGTTGGAGAAGAGCCAACCTAAATTGTGAAGAGCGTTGGTAAGGAGATAGTGGCCTCCCTCTTAGTTCCCTCGAGGTTGCATTTTGTGGTTGGGACTTTGTACACATTGAATGCAGGTTTGAGGGGTAACAGATTGCATGCAGGTTTATAACTAGTTGTGAAAAGTAAAAGTAGTATAATGTTCAGTTAGAAGACCCAATTGAAATTCTCATAAATGTTAATTATACGTATATTTTACTAGAAGAAAGTTAAGCTGTATTCAGATGAATATTTGTTTAGGTGTTGTGAAGAATCCTTATCTGCTAATGCTTATTATTTAGCTTAAGACAACATCAAGACAAGGACAGTTATCCTCACCTTTTGTCCAATATCCTCATTAGTAGTCCTCTATGATGTCAGGGTATGAAGTTGCTGCCAACAGGACGGAAAAGCACGCTATATGTTCTTTTATATGGATCAATTGTGAGTACCCATCAAAGGTTGAAACCATTCATTCCCAGTTATTATCCAGGTGTTTTAATGTGTCCATTTGTTTAAATTTAATTCTACTTGAAACTAAACTTGACTCTATTTTGCAATGTTATTTCAGGTTGGGCTTGGATCTGTGATTCTTAGTTACTTATCAGGATTAGTTCATTCCATGCTTCAAGAATTAGGCTTTGGTGAGGAAATGTTTAATCCTGTAAGTAATTTTTTTATGGCATCTTTTTAGATTAATTATTTTTGAGTGCTATTTTATTGTAGGAATAAAGGTTTGATTTTAAATTGGGATGGAATGTCCATCTTCTCCCAATAAGATGTTGCTGTTCATAATAATTGATGTGATGAAATTTAAGGATTTGAAATGATTTAGTCCATGGCATTAGTGTAGTGTGTTACACCTGATATTGTATGAGGTTCCAGACTCTTAACCATGTCCCGCCATGTAGTCATGTGATGACTATAACAAGATAGAAAAGGTCATACACGAGGAGCATGCCATGTCTCCACCAATCTGTCAAAATCAATAGGATGCTCTACACAAGAGCCATGTCTCATCATCAATACAAGGGCTAGATCTCCATACAAATGTGCAAAGTGGAGCACGCATACCAATAACGACACCATGATGCAAAGATAAATCATACGAGTAGCAAGCATCTCATCAAATATATACCAAGAGGGTGATCCATCAAGCAATGGCATGCAATATGAAGAAAGTACCTCCAGATGAGCCATCAAACATGACAATCCCAAGAGAGAAGTGAGTCTCCTCCCACCAAAACATCAACTCAGTCAAATGATAGTACCATCTGTAAGCATATGGGTGTAAGCAAAGAAAGAAACTCCATGAAGGTGTATACCTCCAATCCATCAAAAGCTCTTTCTCTCTCTCTCTCTCTCTCTCTCTCTATATATATATATATATCTATATATATTCTTCTCAACTTCTCAGTTAAAAAACAAACCATCTGCCCAGAGGTAGGAAGTAGAGACTCATGCATCAGACTGTTGGGTTGCATGATTTTGACACCTATACTCACAGCCACATAGATTGTAACACCAAGCATTTTGATATATTAGTGAAGATTTTAATCATTCATAAATATATATGATTTTAGATTGCAGATAACAATTTATGTTTTCCTGATGGTTTGTTGTGTTATTCTTGTTGTATTACTCAAGTTTTCCATGAAGATGTGTAAGTTTTTTTTTGGTGATTTCTTTTGGTTACAGGTAGCGGTGTTTCTGCTGGTATGTGTTATCCTGACAGGAGCATGGTTGGGTTACTGGGGAGTGAGAAAACTAGTTCTTTCAGAAGATGGGAGTGTGGACATAGGTACAGCACAGTTTGTTGCATGGGCAATTCGCATAGTGGCATCTGTTATGATTCTTCAGGTACTTTCTCTGGACAACTTCATACTGAGCTTGCTTGTAAGTTTGCATTTCAAATTGTTGAACAATATATCCCATCTATATGCTCTTCTTTTTATGTACTTTCTAAGTGGATTGTTTTACCTTGCCATTTTAGCTGACTTTATTTTCTAGATCTTTCCTGTTGGGAAGATTAAGATCATATTTTTAATAGTTCACATCTTATAGATTAGAGACTTTAACCTTGTGCATTAAAACTAAAATATATCCAAATAGACTTCGATACTAAAATTAACAAGATTTATTTTTTTCACAAAGGTGGCCAAACCTATCATAACTGAGTTGTCAACCAGCAGAGAGGACAGGCATCACTGGCTGGTATCTGCGAATGTAGTTTGACTCATCACCGTTATTCAAGGAAAATCACATCACCTGAAATAACCTGCTGGTGGGTCTGTAAGGGGGCAGACTTTCACTCCGGCTAGATGCTTCTGGGTCTCTGGGTGTTAACCTGTTTCTTTGCGTCTGAGGAAGATGAGCTCTTAGCCAGTGAGAAGCAGTTTTAGGTCTTACTCCAGGACCAGAAGGTAGTCTTAGCCTAGATAGTATCCACAAGAAAGCCAGTGTCCCTTGTGGTCATTGTTGAAGCTACCTCTAGTGGGGTCATGTGCTTTCTAGTAGCATCTAGCCTTAGTACCATACACGAGACTAGATACTAGCCCCAGTTGCAGTTTAGCCTCTGGCACAGAAAGAACTAAAATTAACAAGTTATAGGATATGCCTTGCATATTATTCATTTTAAAAAACAGGAGCCATTTTAATTTTCAGTTGACTAACATTCTGTTCCCTTGCTTCATTCTGCTGCACAGTTTCTCTGTTTTATGTTAGCGCATGGTTAAGTGGAGCTTGTATTTATTTTACCAAATAATGACAAACTAATTAATTATTATTTTCAGAGTTCCTATGATTCATTGTTGGCAGTGCTGATGCTGACTGTTGGAGTAATTTTTACATCAGCTGCTAGACATATGCAAGTTAAATTTTGGCATTCCAGGCCATGGTAAGTTTTCAAAAGGATTGGATAATTTTTTTTGGGCACTTTTAGTGGAAAAATTCCAATGACCTTGTGAATTCATCTAAATGTCAATTTCTTCATTACACTGTTCATTATCAATAGAAAAAGCAGAGTCTCCTAAAACACAAACTAGCTTGCCTTTTGCATATTGTTGTTTCTACCCTCTTCATGGCAAGTATGGTTGCAGTCTCTGTTAGATATTAAATAATATAATCTGTGTCTTTATGTGAACATGTTTGAATCTCTACTATGTACAATTTTCCTATGTTGTCTGACATTCATTTGCATCTGCTTTGATAAATTAGAGTGATGCCCAAAACCTGTTTAATATGTGGATATAAAAACGGTCTTAAATTTCCACCTTATATCACACTGGTATTGTAGGTTTTAGTACCATAGCTTTGAAATCTTCTGAAGGATTTGTCATATCCAAGATGAAATGAAAAATCTATGGTGTGTTTAATGCAGAAGTGAGGGCATATTAAGCAAGATTGTTTGAAACTGGAATGCAATGTTGCTATATTTATAATGTTGTTTTTTCATGACATTCATAGATATAGTTATAATGCTTGAAGCAGACTACAAGGAGAAGAAAAACGAATGCAATTGTTGCCATACTTATAATGTTCTTTGACCATGACACTCATGATTATAGCTATGATGCTCGAAACACGTGAGATCGGAAGA
>CBVK0100657940.1:0-12169 GCA_900067695.1 Picea abies
AGGATCTTCCTTACACTAAAGGAACCTGCTCTGATACCAATTGTTACAGGTATGAACTAACTGAGAGGGGGGGGGGTGAATTAGTTAGTGTAGATTATTAACTATTTCTCTTGTTTTTAACTTTGAATCATTAAACTTAGTGGCAGTGAGTCTTTACTGTGAAATTCAGAGTTATAAACATAAAGCAGATAACATAAAGAATAGAAATCACACACAACATTCACTCACAAGTATGAGACACAGATTTTTCAAGAGGAAACCCAACCAGGGAAAAAAACCTCGTCTTCTTAAGATGTTAAGCAAGCTCCAACTGCGTTACATCTCATCTTTTAAGAGGCTACAACCTCTGATTGCCAGCACCAACTGGCTGAGAGCCCCAACTCCCATAGAATCCCAACACCCACTGGGTGGAAGCACTGACTTCCTTTTTACTTCAGCACCAACTGAGTGAAGGCACCAACCTTCAGATTCTACAAGAACCCACTTGCAGAGAGAGAGACATAAGTCTCCCTAGCACCACCCTACCACCCTTATTTGCCAAAATAAAATATTGCTCAAATCAACTTGTTCATTTTGATATAGCTTGCTTACCCTTTCTGCTGATCTACTCTGCATTCTTCACTGCCTCTGATCTGCTGCTCTGCTTCACTGTCCTCTACAGCCCATTCTCAGCTTCTTCTCCTGTCACACAGATTCTCCTTTTCCTTTTCTCACCTTCAGAGCTCTCTCTCTCTCTCACTTTAGCAACTCCCCTTCCATCTTGGTTTCAACGCATTATATTGTTTTTCCACATGCAGAGGTTTTCCTTACTTTTCTCAACTCCAACTGCAGTTTCCCTTTCTTTCTTTCTTTCTTCTGCTTTTCGCATGCCAGTATTCTCCCTGATTTTCTGAACTGGCTCTTTGCATGTCTCCTCTACGCATGCCACATCATGCAACGCTGTGTTCTTCCTGTCTTAACTGCCAGTCTAATTTTAGACTGAAATTCCTTCCACCGTCCAGAGTGATTAGAGACACCCAACTGGAAAAATCTTCCAGACTTGTCAAAGTAGATGAAGGACCCCCGCCAAACTCTGGATTTAGCAATGTTAAGCTCCGTTGATTGTGCATTATTTCCATTTGATGCTGGCCACACCAATCGCATTGTGAATGGCATCATTCGTGCTTTTCTTAAAAAAAAATGATTGGTAACCCAAGGGCGTTGTGAATGGCATCATTTGTGCTTTTCTTGATGCTGCTGCTAGTCATGGCCGTGGCTAAGGGAGAGCCAACAGGCAATGGACGTATCCTTCTTGGTTTTATTAGCAAAGATCCCCATGGGAGAAGGCTGAACGGGAATTCCAAATGAGTCACGTCTATCTTCGCCATTGCCTCTGTTTCTATTTCAATGGGGGCTCTTGAATTGACTTTGAATAACCTAACGCTCTTCAAAAATTTCAAAATGGGTTTATGGCGCTTGAATCGATTTTGAATAACCTAACGCCCTTCAAACATTTCAAGTGGGTTTGGGTTTATTCCCCCTTTTTTTTCCTGTAGAACAAATCGCTAAGAGGAACCCAATCTCAACATCCCCACTTGGATATTGCTCTGACATCATCTAGCTTCTTCTTTCGAGTGAAACCCAATCACAACATCCCCACTTGGATATTGCTCTGTCATCATCTACCTTCTTCTGCCAGTTCTCTTATGCGTGCTCCATAACCAACCGATTGCCATCAATGACAACCTTGACAGTCTGCGTCATCTCTGCTATAGCCATATTTCCAACAATCTCCCCCTTTGGCATTGATGGCAATATGTCTTTAATTTCTCCCCCTTTGACATCAAGGGAAAAGGGTTAAACTGCTCTCTTTAGACTCCCCCTGACTTTGTGCACTCAACTGTAATACCTGCTAAAAAAGGAATGAAATCCATCAACACTATCCACTAATATGACCACAACGCTCCACCTGAATTGATGCCAATTTTGATGCATTAATGTCTTGAGAGTTTAAACTGAGGAAGGTATCAACTCTGATCTCTATGTATTTTCACCAAGTATTTAAAATTATCCTGATTGGTCAAAAAGTTGATGATCTGTTCATCTCCTTCAAAGACCTTCTGATTAGAAATATTGTTGGGCACCAATGATTTGTAGAGCATCTCCATAATGAATCAGAAGGCTTCATAATCTTACAAAGGTGATAGCCTTGAGGCAACGGTGGCCAGAGAATCAACAAGAATGTTCTTTGTTTTGGGGATCGCTGTAATGTTGAAGGCTTCAAAATTCTCTATTACCCTGTGCACTTCTTGTTGGTAATTCTTTAGGTGTGGAGAGTTGCAATGTATAGTGTTCCTTACTTGTTTAAGGATGATCTCATAATCTCCAAAAACCTTCATTTCTTTGACATTTAAGTCTATGTATTTCTTTAGCCCTTGTAGTAGAGCTTCATACTTGACGGTGTTATTTGTGCACTCGAATTCTAGTCTACAGGACAGGAAATGTCGTTTACCTTTCGGATCAATGAGGATGCACCCTGCTCCTGCACCTTCTTGCGATTAGATCCATCAAAGTATAAGGCCCAAACTTGTGGGAAAATCCTATTAACTTCCTCTTTTGTGTCACTTTCCTCCCTCTTGTTGTTTGTTCTGTGATTTCTAATGCAGGTTCTTGACAAAAGAGGGTTTCCTCTGTTGTCATCAGAAATTTTTCTTGAAAAATCATTTCTGAGTTTTGAGTAAGAGGGACATCGGATGAGAAGGGGGAAAAATTCTCGAAATCAGAGTCACATGAATAATTTCCTAGCACAGAGAAATCTATCGATGATGATTCATTGAGGGTTTCTAAGTAAGTGATAGTATGTTTTAGATATATTTCCATATCGATCCTGATCATATTCGTGTGTCCCTTTAATGGTAGCCAAAGGTGATCCCAATCTATACTAACGTATCTATTTAACTTCTCAAACCAATCTTGACTTAATAACAATCCATAAGCTTCTGGGATATCTACTACAATGATGTCGATTACTTGCACAAATTTAGGGTGTGTCACTATTCTGATCATCACATCTTTGAGATCTCCCATAATCTTTACCTGGGTTCTATCTAATTGTATAAGATGTTTATCTCTTTTGAGAGGGACTACATTTAATTTTTTGCAAATAGACAATGGCATAACATTGGAGGATTCTCATGAGTCAACCAAACAATTATGGAGGTTTCTGTTGAAGACTTCAAATGTCAAAAGGAACGGTGGGAAAAAAGGTTTTCCCTTGTTATCTTCAGAGCATGTGTTCACAGTTGGTTTATTTCTTAGATCTTTGGGAGTTAGATTTCCTCCTTGGTCAGTGCTTTTCGTAGGGTTTTCTACCGGTTTCAATGCTTGTAACAAAAAGTCCTTTTGCTGATGGATTCTACACATGTCCATGACCGATATATTTTCCTTCAACTTCATCAAATCCTCTGATATGTTGTAGTATATCTTGGGCGATTCTCATGTATGGATGTTTATAGGTATTCTCCGGGGAGAAAAAGGTGCTTTTGGGTGATCGGGAGATGGTTTTCCTCTTGAAGTTTGGGTTGTAGTAAGGTTGTTTGAGACAAGTTGATCCCTACTTCGTGTTTGCACAACCAAGACTTCCGCAGGTGGTTCTTGAACTTCAAATAGGTCATCAGAAGGCATTGGTAGATTAGGGTCCCATATCAACATGGCTGTTTCTTCTGGTGGATCAACCTCTTATTGATCGAAACCATTCATATCTAAGCCACTTTGTTGTTTGGTTAGGGAGACTTCATCTAGAAAATGATTGGCCATCAAATTCATGGCATGCACCCATTAAGGGCAACCTCTTTCAAAGTGATTCTCTTGATGATTGGTACAACTAAGAGTTAGAAGCTACATTTCCTAGATTGATGTTTAAGTTGGCTGGGGAGGTTCAATTGCCTTGAAATGTGGATTCCTTTTAAAAAAGGGTTTGTAGGGCCTCTGGCCTTTCTTTCCCTCCCCTTCACTCCTATTCATATCTATGATTTCGTTGGACAACTTCTTGACCATGCGTTGTAGGTCTTCTATGTCCCCACTTTCATTTTCGGGACCTTGTTCTATTTGTTTCTCTGGGGGTCTAGTCAATAGCAATCCTCTCCTAGGAGGAGGTTGATCTTCTTTCTTAACTAATGAGACCTGGCCTTCTTTAGATCCTTTCATTTGGAACTCTATGTTGGATTACTCAGAGGGGGGTTGAATCAATAATAACGTAATTATAATCCTTTTTCTTCAAATAATCCAAGTGTTATATCAATGTAGAATTATTATCCAACAATGAGCAATAAGAAATTAACAATCACACACACACACACATAGTACACCAATGTTTTACGTGGAAACCCAAATTGGGAGAAAACCACATAATGCTTTTTCTTATATGTCTTGAAGAATTACATTCATTGGAAGCACCGACTTCCTTTGTTTTCCAGTTGTAACTGGAAGGAGGCTCCAACCCTCTAGTTTCTCAGGATCCAACCTGAGGGAATCTCCAACTCCCCAATTCTCTGGCTACAACCCCTTATGTTCTTTGACTACAACAAGAAGGTGGCTACAACCACCTGTCCTTTCCCCATCCAACCGCCCTGAAGTAGAAGTAGAATGATGGAACCACTATCACACTATCACTGTGAGATATACCGCTGTAAACTTGTACCAATAAATCTGAACAATGAATCAACCATGCATCAACCTATGCCTCAACCTGCAATCAACTTGTACCATAAAAAAGTGCATCAACCATGAACCAACCTATACCAAACAACCTGTAATCAACTTGCACCATAAACAAGTGCATCCAACCATGTACCAAGTATGTACCAATCATATGCCAACTACTCATACTCTATGACTCATCAATATGTACCAACATCATCAACTATACGCCTCATGTATGTGCCAACTCATCAACTACTTGTCTCAACGATGTACTCAACATGTACCTCAACCAAAATCCCTCATAAATATCATCATCCAATTATGATTTGTAAATCTGTAATAGAACTGGTGTATCTGATCAAATACCTACAACCCTTTCTTAACTTTAACAACAAAAGACTAGCATTTTCATCAAACTTTTCTTTAGTCTCACATGACTAGTTTTGGATTAGACAACAACCTTAACTTGTAATAATCATAACTTTGCACCTGTAATGAAAAAATATATGAAACTGATACAAAATTTTCTTTAGTTTGTTTTATGCAATTCCTCTAGGTGTCACTACTTGGAACCTCTAAGAAAAGGAGTTATAGCAAAAATGGCATACCTTGCTGAATTCTGGCTTCTAGAGAGCGACCTTGTAGAGCGTGCCCCGCACAATTTTTTTTTTGAATAGATATGAAACTATTACACAACATACTACAGAGTGTACTATAACCAACACATTTTGTCTTACTGAATTGGGATCTGTTATGAATAAGTTATGATGTTTTTACCCAAAACACTTGTTTTTGACCAGTTTAAGGACTAGCCACAAACCCTATTTTCCACGGAGTGTAACTCCAAAAATAAAAGAACCTACAAGATGAATTTTTTACCACAAATACTTGGATATGTTTCCTGAATGGAATAAAATTTCACGGTCTGAATCATTCTAGAAATTTTTTTATTGCTAAAATGGTGAGATGACCTGTAAATAACATACCTTAGAAAGCATCATCAAAAGAATTTATCCTTCCTTGAATTTCGACCTTCTTTTCTTTACCTTCCCTCAGATATCCGGCTTAGATATCCTTTGGTTACCTCATAAACCTATAGGTATTCAATATTCCCAAGTGTTTCTAAAATGAGAGAGCCTTGACTCTTATTTATACTCTCCAAGTAGCTTCCTTAAAAACATCTTCTAGGTCACTTTGCCCACTTTCCTTATTTTAGGGTTAACCCACTTCTAATTTATCCATTGAATTTATTATTTAAATAATTTATTTTGTATTCAATTTGAGTTATAGTACACTCATCACTTCACTTTATTATTTACCTTCTAAAATATCTTAAACCACTCTTCTAGATGACATATGAGGGTCCTCCAACTTCGTAAGGCCATAACTCCCAAACCGTGAGGAGTTATGTGAAATTACACATATCACCATAAATGGAATGACATGTAATATACATATAGAATAGTATTACATTCAAATATATCAAATATCATACCATTATCCATCAAACAAACTTGGGTCCATTACCCAAACCTGGGTTCTCCAACTTCACATGGTCATAAATCTCTAACCGTGAGGAGGTATGTGACGTTCCACATACCACTAGAAATGGCATGACAAACACTATCCATATAGGGTAGTTTCCCTGAAAAATTCACCGTCGTTAATATTATTATTCCACAATTAAGCATGGGTTCTCTTACTCCGCAAAGCGTCTTCCCATGAGGGATTTCACCATAAGGGGACCACTTTGGAGTTCATCCATCTTTAATTCTTATCAACCATGAAAAGAAAATAATGAGTCATCTTTACATCAAACAATATTGGGTCCATTACCCAAACCTTTTTGCGGAGGGGCTTTCTTCAAGGGTTGACATCAATGACAACCAACCTTAATCAACAATCTCCCCCTTTGACATTGATGGCAACACTCTAATGCAATACTAAAATCATATCACTCATGATCCCCTTGGAACCATGCCTCTATCCTCTACATATTATAAATCTACTCTCCTTGGAACCATGCCTCTGTCCTCTACATCTGATAAATCTCTCCCCCTTTGTCATCAATGGAAAATGTATCTTTCCATTCGAGGTTTCTCCCCCTGACTAAACTGTCCTCTTATGGTGCTTCCTCATGTACATATAGGACATATAATATAAACATTCAAAAAACATTCATTTTGGAGTAGAAATAACTCCAAGTCTCTGGCAAATATATTCAAAGTCTTCCCGTGGAAGTGGTTTTTTAAAGATGTCTGTTGCTTGTTCTTTTATGCCCACATACTCAACTCTGATGTTCTTTTCTGCAACCTACTCCTGTAGAAAGTGATACTTGATTGGAATGTGCTTCTTCTTGGAGTGCATAAATGGGTTATTTGAGATACTAATGGCGCTTGTATTATCACAATAGATTGGAATGGGCTCATCATACTCAACCTGTATATCTGTCAGATTTTGTTTCATCCAAAGAACCTGTGTACAACATGATGCTGCTGCAATATAATCTGCCTCGACTATAGATAAGGATACTCATGATTGTCTCTTGCTTAACCATGATACTAAACACTCACCCAAGTAGAATGCTGCTCCACTGGTGCTTCGTCGGTCATCAATACAACCTACCCAATATGCATCTATGTAGGAAACAAGTGATAGATCCTTTCCTTTTGGATACTATAATCCAAAATCTTCTGTTCCTTTGAGATATATGAAAATCCTCTTTACTGCTAATACATGTGATTCCTTTGGTGCTGCTTGAAATCGTGCTACCTGTCCAACTGCCTGCATTATATCTGGTCTGGATGCTGTCACATATAGTAGGCTACCAATCATTGAACTATATTTCCTCTGATCTGTAGACTTTGAATCATTATCTTTGCTCAACTCTCATATGGTTTGCATGGGATTGATAACTAGTTTGCAATCTTCCATTCCGAACCTCTTCAACATTTCTCTGATATACTTGGTTTGAGAAATAAAAATTACTTTCTTGCTTTGATGTATCTGAAGTCCCAGAAAGAAATATAGTTCTCCAAGTATCGACATTTCAAATTCATTCTCCATATCTTTTTCAAATTTCTGGCTTAACCTGTCATCATCACTACCAAAAATAATATCATCAAAATAAACTTCAACTAATAAAATATTACCTTAACTTACCTTGATGTAGAGGTTGTTGTCTACACTTCCTTTTTTGAACCCTTCCTGTTGCAAATACTTATCCAATCTAGAGTACCATGCTCTATGATCCTGTTTTAGACCATACAAGGCCTTCTTTAATTTACACACATAATCTGTGTTCTCTAACAACTGAAAACATTCTAGTTGTTTAATGTAGACTTCTTCTTCAAGTTCCCCATTCAAAAAAGCTGATTTTACATCCATCTGATATACTTTAATATTTTTGGAGCATGCATAAGCTAAAAGAAAACAAATTTCTTCCATTCTGGCCACTGGGGAAAATGTCTCTTTAAAGTCGATTCCTTCAATCTGTGCATATCCTTTACATACCAGTCTATCTTTGTTCCTTGTAACCTGTCCATCTTCATTCAATTTATTCCTGAAAACCCATTTTGTGCCGATCAAATTTTTATTCTTTGGTCTTGGAATCAATTCCCAAGTGTCATTTTTCTCTATTTGATCCAATTCTTCATCCATGGCCTTATTCCAAAATTCATCTTTGCTGGCTTCTTCAAAACAGTTTGGTTCAATTGTAGATAAGTGTGGTAAGTGTGTTTGTTTTGGTGAACAGATTCTTCTTCCAGTCTCAACTCCTGCATCTTTGTTTCCAATAATCTGATCTGAAGGATGATTCTTCTGTACTCGTTTATTGGGTGTCTTTGGAGAAACTTGCTGAACTTGTTCTTCTGCTTCTGTCGGATTCTCTTCATCTTCCTCTTCTACTTCTTTTTCATCTTCTGCTTCTTCTTCTAAGGGATGTTTCATTGATTCATTTTCTTTCTTTGATTCTAGTTTGTCTATTTCATCAATTGTTACGTTGATTCTTTCCACAACTTTGTTCAATCTTAGATTGTAACACTTGTATGATTTCCTTGTACTTGAGTAACCAAAAAGTACTCCTTTGTCCACATGAGAGTCAAACTTTCCCATTCTTCCATCTTCCTTTTTGATATAGCATTTTCTTCCAAAAACTCTGAAGTGCTTTACATTTGCTAGTCTTCCTTTCCATAGTTCGCAAAGAGTTTTGTCAGTGTTGTTTCTGAGCATTACTCTATTTTGAATGTGAACTGCTGTATGCACTACCTGTGTCCAAAAAATATCTGTCAATTTTGAATCCATTAGCATTGTTCGAGCCATTTCCTGTACTGTCATGTTCTTTCTTTCAACAAATCCATTCCATTGAGGTGTCCTAGCAACGAATAATTGCCTTTTTATTCCATGATTGCTGTAGCAATCCATAAATTCCTTTGAGGTGAACTCTCCTCCATTAACAGATCTCAAACATTTGATTCTTGAGTCCATTTCATTTTCAACCATTTCCTTGTAGATCTTGAAGTTTTCAAAAGATTCTAACTTATTCTTGAGAAATCAAACTGCAGTCATTCTTGTATAATCATCAACTAAAAACATAAAGTATCTCTCACCTTTCAAGACCTTTGTTGTAGTTGGTCCAACTAGATCAATATGCACAATTTCTAGTGGTCTTGTCGTTGAATATTCCTTTGATTTGAACCTAGTATTTGTTTGCTTTCCTTGTTGACAATGCTTGCATAAATTGTTGGTTGGTTTCGTGATTTGGGGCATTTCTCCGACTGCTTATCTTTTTCTGACTTTGAAAAGGTTATCAAAATGCATGTGACCCATTCTTCTGTTCCATAGATAAATTTCATCTTCCTTTCCTAGACAACACTTTTCATTTCCAATTTCCCTTAAACACATATATGTTGGTTGAAGTTCTTGCAGTTGTAGCAATCAATCTCCCTGAACCTTATTTTCTTATATCAAACTTTTGTGAATTGAAAGTCACTTTATGACCTTGGTCACACATTTGAATCACACTTAGAAGATTATGTTTCATATCTTCTACTAGTAGAACATTTTCTACCTTTTCATTCTTGTTCCTAATTCAGACTGTGCCTTTTGCAATGATTTTGGCTGAATTATCATCTCCGAAGGAGACTGATCCATCTCTTTCCTTTCGTAATGTAAGAAACTTGTCTCTATCACCTATCATGTGTTTTGAACACCCAATGTCAACATACCAACCACATTTCTTCTGCTTATCTTGTAGAACGAGTGTGCATTCTTCATTGCTATAATGATCTTTCTTTCTTATCCATGTCCTTTTCTGTGGTTCTTGCTTGTGACCGTTGTTATTCTGTTGAGGTTTTTTAGGAGGGATTGTCATTATGCACTCTTTGGCCACGTGTCCAAAATCGTTACATTTGTAACATTCCACTTCATTGCTCAAAGATTCAAACCTATTGTAACTTCTTCTCTGTGTTTCACTAGGCATTCTTGAATAAACCCTTTGTGTATAACTCTGAAAGTTGTTGTTGTTCCTGTTGTTAGCTCAACAATTCACAACTTTATGTCCAAAATTATTACCTGCATAACATAAACCAAAAAATATAGTTTGATACCTGGGAGTTTAAGATCTTTTGAAAGGAGGTGCTCTTATGAATCCTTCTTCTTCTTGAGGCCTATCTGTCTGTTGTTGATTCTGAAATCTCAATCTTCTTGGTGGAGGAGTTTCCCTGTAATATTCCTTGTATATCTTCTTATCCCCTTTGATTGTTTCTACATAGATTTTTGGATATGTTTCTTGCTCTGTTGTTTTGGAGCTTGATCCATTTTTTGTCTGATTGTATTCAAGTCCGGTCTTGTCAAAATGAGATATTTGACTGCTAATAATGTCATCCAAAACTTTTGAGCTATTCTGCATATTTTTCTTTTGAATATCCTTTCTTAGTGTGACAATCTCTGCTTCCAAGTTTCCAATGATCCTGTCCTTTTCTTCTAGCTATTCTTTGAGTGCTTCTTCAATTCTTTTATCTTCTTCTATTTGAACCTTCGATTTTGTGATCATTTGTTCTATTTCTTGAGTGTCTTCTTTCTTATCTAGTTCTGCTTGTAGTTTCTTGTTTTTATTCTTTTCTCTTCTGATAACTTCTATGGCACATATTAATTCTTCTCGAAAGTAAACTTCTACCTCTTCAATTTCTTCTTCGACTTCTTCATATTCTTTTTTGGCTTCTTCATATTCTTCTTCAGAGTCTTCTTTATCAGAGTTTTCTACTGCCATGAATAGAACTCTTCCTGTCTCACTGTCACTGACTTCATCTTCATTTGATGATGAGATGTCTTCTTTGGTGCATAAGCTTTTCTTGAAAACTTTCTTTGTAGTTCTTTTGCCTTTATATGTTTGTTTTCCTTTTGAGTAACCTTCATCATTTCTCTTTTTCTTATGAGGACATATACCATCACAATTAAAACAAATTAAAGGAAGCTTACCTCTATACCTACCATTGGTTCCCTTGTTCAGTCTTTTGACAAAGTTGGTCACTTCTTCATCATCTTCTGAGACGTCATTGTTGTTGATATATTCTTCTTGTTCCTTTTTATTTTTCTTTGATCTTTTGGATGCTTTAAAGGCTGCTTCTTTTACATCTGGAATTTCCTGTTCAGTTCTCATTTCATATACTGTGAATATTCCATGCAGTTCATCCATGATCTGATCTTTCTTCTAGTGCTGATATCTTAGGGTTGAATCTCATAGGAAGAGATCTTAGTACCTTTTGAAAAATTAAATATTCTTCGATTTCTTCTCCCAATCCTATGATTGCATTCACTATTTCATCAACTCATAAGAAGTAGGCTGCAATATCTTCATCTTCCTTCATTTTTAATTGTTCGAACTGACCTCTGTAAGTTTGAAGCTTTGCTGCTTTGACTTTTGTATCTCCTTCATAAATATTTCAAATCTTGTCCCAAATCTCTTTAGTGGATTTACAATGTGCAACTTTGGTGAATACCATGTTACTAAGACCATTCAAAAGTGCATTTGTGGCTTTGGAATTATTCTCACCGAGTTTTACTGCTTTTTCATTTGTTGGTGGAATTGCTGGTGCTATGTATCCATCTACAATTGATTTCCAAACTTGAAATCCTTGTGCATATATATATGTCTTAATCCTTATACTCCAAAAAACATACTTTTGTCCATCAAACTATGGTATTCCATTTTTATACAAGTTGGTATTCTCCATGATCTACCTTTCAGTGGTTAAACTGATTTCTCAAGGAACCTGCTCTGATACCAATTGTTGAATTACTAAGAGGGGGGTGAATCAGTAATACCGTAATTATAATCCTTTTTATTCAAATAATCCAAGTGTTATATCAATGCAGAATTATTATCCAATAATGAGCAATAAGAAATGAACAATCACACATACACAATACACCAATGTTTTACGTGGAAACCTAAATCGCGAGAAAACCATGGAATGCTTTTTATTATATG
>CBVK0100657943.1:0-22773 GCA_900067695.1 Picea abies
TCTCTCTCTCTCTCTCTCTCTCGGCACTAGGGTTTCTTGGTCTTCTTGGAGTTTCTTGTATCACCTTGGGGTTCTAAGGTTACGATTCATTCTTGGATATTGGAGATTAGGGTATTGAGAAAAAAAAACTAGGGTAGATTTGTTAAGAAGAAGAGAAGAGGAGGACATCTTGCCTTGGAGGTTGTGTTGGAGAGATTCTTATGCTTGGATCTTCTCAGTTGTGTTAGGGTTTGATGATTTATTCTAGCTAGGTCTTTTTGGATAGTTGGAGCTTTTGTACTATCCTTGAGAGAAGGCTATGCTATGTACTTGTCATTTATTTTTAGCTTATATATGAAGTTTCACATGTCCACGTTTTGTGTTATATTTAGATTTTAATTTTGGCTATATATGTTCTTTATGCTTTGCTATTTACAATTGTTGATGTCTTGTTGATACGACATAAGTTAGAGGGTAAATTGTTAAGTGATTTGACGTATAAAGAAGAATATAAGGGGTTGATTTTACTACTACTATATTGCAATCCGATTATTAGTTGATAAGTTTCCCGAGAAGAGGCTAAAACTTGTCTCTTTATTTGGTATCTTTTCTCTTTGGATTGCCAAGAAATATGGACCTATTTGAAGTGAATTATTGTGATATTTCAATTGTTTTTTAATACTCTAATTTACAACAATCCTAAAGACGAAAAATTCTAGGGCTAAGATATGGGAAACCTTCTTGGAAGAAGGTGAAATTTTAGTTTTTCATTAATTACGTGAGTGAATGAAATTTCTACAACATTGTCTTATAGTGCTAATGTTTAAGTGGCTACAAGGGTTAGGGGTCAGGATTGATGGGTGGAATAGGTTACATTGTTAAGATATTATAGCTTAGAGGTTAGGTTTTATGAGGTTTAGTGGTTATACAATGGGTCACGGGTGTTGATTAGATGTGATAATAGTTAAAGAGGTTAGTGATTATAGAGATTATAAGGGTTATAAGTTGGAATGGGTTATGGGGGTTAGAAATTATTGGTGTTAGAGGATAAATATTACATGTTATAATTTCTATAATATTAGGGATTAGAGGTTATACGGTTTTAGGATTAAGTGTTAAAGTAATGGATGGTTATAAGGATTAAGTATTATATGTTCATAGTGTTCATAATGTTAGCATTCAAAGATTATATTTATATGTTTTAGAGTTTATAGAGGTTATAATGGTTAGGGATTAAAACATATATCATGAGACAAAGGTATCAATGGTTAAAATTTCAATGTTGGGGATTATAGATTTATATCAGGTTATAAAGGGGTTAGTGTTTAAGTCTTCAAGGTTTTAGGGGTTATAATGGATATGTTAGGGGTTATAATGGATATGTTAGGGGTGGGAGGAATTATGAGGCTCAAGGGTTATGTTACATTGATGTTATAAGGTTTTAAGGTTATAGTGGTTATAAAGGTTAGGGATTATCAGAGTGAGTGGATAGATATAAAATGTTGAGGATTACGCCTAAAGGTTAGCACGATATCCATATGCTTAAGGCATGTATTTAATGGGAAGTCCACAAGTTACAGGTTTAAAGCTTGTTGAGTTCTTTAGGTTTACCAACCACTATTGTTGTTGGTGGTTGAGCTACACTCCATTTGAATATTCCAAAGAAGAGAGGGAGATCATGTGAGATCACGTGCCAGGCCCACAAGCTGCCACATTTCATCCATATAGCTGGCAGGATGATGTCAACAAGTTGACATGGAAGCATGAGAGGCTGCCACATGTCACTCATTTTTGGCATTTTCAGGCACCATATAATGATGTGGAAGGTGGCAGGTATAGTCAACATCCATACATTGACGTGCCAATGGCTGAGAAGATGATGTGGTGCCAACGTAAGCAATAGTTGGAACAACTAGAGAGTGCCACACGACACTCTCCGATTGTCATGTGTTCTGCAAATCACCTCAATACAATCAAGAATTATTCTGAATCAAGTTAGATGCTAATATGGTTTTTTAAAGATTAAGATTGGTATCTAAGGATTTTTTAATCAAGTGATATCAGAGCCAGGTTTTTGACGTGTATTTGCAAGTTGATGTGACGGGGTTCAAGACTCAAGTTGGTGAAGGTGTTTGAAGGCTCTCAATATAGATCTTTTGTTGTAAAAGCCAACATGAGTAAATATCTCATGAAGTTAAGGCTCTAGAAATACATTAATCGACATATTCAAAAGGATAATTATGAATTAATTATGCGACTATTATCTCTCAAGAAGGAGAAGAAAAAGCTTCAAGATCAATTAATATGTCATAAGGAATTCCATAGAGGTTTTTTTTATGAGTTAGAAAGAAAGTTGCAGACTAAGGATCAGATATTGGCACCATTCCATGAAGTTGGGCAAGTAGAGAATGTAAAGTATCCAATGCAAGAGAAACTAGCTCCTTCGAAAGGCATCATCGAGAAAGATGATTCCTCATATTCTTCTTTTCCTCGTCAAGATGGAGAATGCTCAAGGATGACTGAAGTGAGGGGAACTTCAAATGAAGAGGTCCTTCATAAGAAGTTAGTCTGACCTTCCATCCTAGGGAAAGGTAGCATACGTAAGACATCTCTAGGAAGAGATGGGTATTCTGAAGGGAGAGTGAAGACATTTCCCACTGGTAAGACTGGTATATGGTCTATGTATCCATGTGATTCTTGTGGAACTAGTAACCATAATATGGTGAAATGTCGAAGAAGACAATCCGTGCAAGAAAAACCATCCAAGAAGAAGGCTAAAGGAAAAAGTCATTTCTCAATACAAAAGAAAAGGGGGAATGACTAGAAGGGATCATGGTTCCCAGATAGGAACAAGACACTATGCTCTTATTGTGGTAAGAGTGGACATTAGATAGAGAAGTGTTGGACACTTTATAGACACTTATGTATGAAGCATAACCAAAAATATGTAAGGGCACTTGCAGGAAGACAAATAACAACCCCAAGTGAAGTTAATAGTCTTGTTGAAAGATTCAAGAAAGAATACTTCTTAATGGATGGTCTTAATAATGTGACATATGAAGACATCGAGGTATGGTTCATGAACAATGGATCATCTCGCCACATGACATGGATGAGATCGATATTCCCAAATTTCTCATAGATCGACACAGATTTCTATGTAGGATCTGGAACTAACACCAGACAAGCAATAGGAGGGTTTGAATATGTAAGATTCCAGCTCGAGTTGGTAGGATTTTTGGGCATAGAACATATGTTATATGTTCCAATTTTGAAAGTAAAACTACTCTCAGTTGCAACTTTTGAAGATGAAGGATATGGAGTCGCGTTCTAGGATGGACATGAATATTCAAGGGAAGCTACTCAGGATAGAACATTAGTTCTTAGTGTTCGAAAGGAGAGGTTATACAGGTTACTTGGAATACCTATAATTGGGTCTAATGGTTTCTTAGATTCAACATCATATTCAATGTCATATTTAGCATCAACGTCGGAGGCATTGTCAGAGATAGGAAGGTATGAGACTCCTTCTAGTACAATTAGAAGAATCAGTCCATGAAGAAAACCATCTATCATAAAATATTTCATTGTAAAAATTGCAAGTTAATATGCATATGTAGATACCTTCTAAGTCTATCTATATTGTTTTATTAGAAGGCTTGTTAGCCACTCATTAGAGAATGTTAAGAGTGAGAGGAATTTGTAAGATTTTTATATAGCCACCTTATCAATTTTCAAGAGTGAGAGGGATCTTATAGAGATTTATAAGCCTTTCGACATTAGTGAAGATAATTGTAATTGGTTGTTATTAGCTAGGAACTACATATGGATCGAATTGTCTAAGTTAACATTCTTATTCTAAAGTACTGAAGGTGAAGGAACAAAAGGATGCAAGCAGTTGGAGAATGTAGATCAAGAGTAGGAGGAGCATCGAAGTTATGTAAATATTCCTAGAGATGGTAAAGATAAGAGGTACATACTTGTAAAGATGTATGCTATTGCTATGACATCTCCAAGATATTATGTCATGTTCGTATAGATGTATACCTTGAGCAGAAGAAGGTCAAATAATACAAATGTATACAAAGAATATGTTTAGAGTTTCTTTCATGGAAGGAGAGAGGAAATGAACAAGGAATTCATTCAAAGACTCCTACATATACATCAACAGTATAGGAACAATGAGTCCAAATGAGAAAGGCATAGATCAACATTCGACTTGGTTTCATGATTTGTCGAGATAGACTATCTTCAATAGAGAAGAAAATGGGATTGGGTGTTGAGTACATGATTTGGATTTGAATATTGTAGAGATTCAGTGAGCAGATGTTTGCTATGAAGGAATATGTGATCCAAAATGAGAGCTATATTTAATTAGCGCCAGTTTCTAGAGAGCCGGGGTCAAATTCATATTTCATAAAAGCAGACAAAAGTACAATGATCTAGTATCAAAGATCCAAGATCCAATATAAGAAATTTAGTCCTAGAATATTCAACAAGGTGGAAGAGTGAAGAAGCTTCATCATCACTAAGTTACTGAATAAGAGCATTTCAGTAAGGTGGAAGAGTGAGTTAGAGTTATCATCACTAATTTGTTGAAATATTCATACTTTTGGAAGACCAAAATTTCTTCAGTGGGAAGATGTGATGCAGGAGGATTTGAAATGCTCACAGAGGTCCAGGAAGATCCAAAACGCTCATAGAGGTCCATGAGGATCTAGAAATGCTCAAAATTTGATCATTTCAAATTTTCTTGAAAATAACTTCATTGTGTAGAGTTCAGCGATAAATTTCCAGCGACGCAAAAATCACCTCAAACAGAGTTTGTATGCAAAAGTTATAGCCAGTCAAAGTTTGGTCAAACCAGGGCAAAATTCAAACACGAGGTGCCATGTGGCAGGCCCATAGGATTCCATTTGTCAGCCGTATAACTGTAAAGATGATGTCAGCAAGCTAACGTGGTAGCATGAAATGCTTCCACGTGTCACTCATTTTTGGCATTTTCAGGCACCCATGTGGACCAATAAAAAAGTGCCACATGGCATCTGTACGATGATGTGGCAGGTGACAGGGGCAAGTACAGTGAGCATCCATACGATCACATGGAAATGACTGGGATAATGATGTGGTGTTGATGCTGGCAACAGGTGACCAACCAGAGAGTGCCACGTGGCACTCTCTGGTTAGCCAATATTGGCCAAGGGAGAATAAAATTGGTTGGGTCGAATGGGATTCAAACTCATGACCTTCAGTGGAATATTCCAATGCCTTAACTAGATGCTCCTACCAATGCGCCATACACTTGGCTTGTTATAATTAACATCAAATAATATATTTATGTTAAAACAAATTAGCCCGGGTATATAGCATAGATTTCGGGGCATAGTTAGGTCGACCTAGACCTATTTAAAGGGCACATAAACCAATGCGATGGGACAAGGAATATGAGGCATCAAAATTTGTGCCAGGAGTACGGATTGTCTTGATTTACTTGCCAAGAGAAACCTAGTCATGGTGTTGTCTTGATTTGCATGTCGAGGAGCATTATGTCAGAACATATGCTTGTTTATCCTCATTTTTCTCGTTTTCTCGAGAGGACCAAGATTATGATGTTTTTTTTCTTTTCTAAGACGTTGTCTATGAAACTCTTAGTCTAGATTTCCATTAATAAGCGTTATAGTGCATCGTTTGGTGTGTAAAGAGGGTAAAATTGAGCCAGTTCAAAATATGGTCGCGTTTACACTCATTTTTCTCAGAATATCGCAAGGAATTCAATGGTATACTCTATTTTTTATTTTGACTAGCGGAATTAAAGAGTGACTTCAAATTTGGCTTTGTAAGTCCATTTTGTATTGTAATTTTACATTTGAAGCAGTCTCATTGTTTTAAAAAGGAACTCAGATATGTAGTAATTTTTTCATCAATATTGTATATTTGAGTTCTTTTATTTTCTGTTGTGTTATCTCATTATTCTTCAAGTTATTCATCATTTTGTGAGATTTTGGATAATAAGCACATCATCATGTGTTTTGCAAATCACAACAATACGATCAAGACTTATTTTAAATCAAGTTAGATGCGAATATGGGTTTTTAAAGATCAAGATTGGTACCTAAAGATTTTTGGATCATTTTGCTCGACGATGATTAGGGGAGGAATGTGCTGAGTTATTTTTCTTATGGCTAAGGAGCGATCAAGATAAAGTTCAGATAAAATCTCTTTAAAGTATCTAACTACCTCTTGTTCGATTCCTTTATGGTCCATGATAATTTGACCCTGATTATCTTCCAACCTTGTAATCTTGTTGATGTGTCTTCTTTGAATCATTGATCTAGGAAAAAAATAGGATTTTTTCTCCCCCTCTTTAAGCCATTGGATTCTTGATTTTTTCCGCCAGAGTATTTCCTCCCGTGCATATCTATCTTTAAGCTGCTTTCTTATGAACTTTTCCTCTTCAAGGAGTGATTCAATGTTGCTTGTGGTGATGAGCAATTGTTGTATTTCCTCCATGCATTGTTCCAAAGGTTTTTGGGCCTGAAATATATTGCCAAAAACGTTTTTGTTCCAATCCTTAAGTTTCTACTTATAGTTCTTTAATTTTTGTTGGAATTTGTACATGCGAGTTCTGTGAGTGATCGCCTCCTTGACCCACCATGTAGGAGCATTTTCTTGGAAGTTAAAATTGGTAAGCCATAATTTTATGAATATAAATGGTTTTCTATGAGGGGAACTCAAGGTATCCAACCATAATTGAATCGACCAATGATATGATCCCAAGTGAGGAAGGATGTTGGCTTCCAAAAGGTGTCCTTCCATTACGAGGGACTCCAATATAAGGAATCGATCAAGCCTAAAAGCAACTTGATGAGAGACAGATTGACGGTTCGACCAGGTATATGTCCCATTGATGGTGTTGAGGTCTATCAAACAGAGGTCATCAATAACTTTTTGAAAGCTATTGTTGTCATTGTCCATTCTTCGATTGACTCCACGCTTTTCTTTAAGAGATAGAATTGTATAAAAGTTGCCTCCCATAATCCATCGCTTTTGTCCCACTATCGTGGCCAGATATGATAGGATCTTAAGGAAGGATTCCTTATCCAGCGACATCTGTGGTCCATAGGTGTTGGTGATGACCCCCTCTTTGTTGGAACCTATGGCTCTGTAGTGTATTGATATGAACCATTTTGTGGAGAAGAAGCTATCCAATATTACTATAGTAGGGTTCCAGGATATTGCAATCCCTTCAACAA
Source organism: Picea abies (assembly GCA_900067695.1). Taxonomy (NCBI): domain Eukaryota; kingdom Viridiplantae; phylum Streptophyta; class Pinopsida; order Pinales; family Pinaceae; genus Picea; species Picea abies. The sequence continues at coordinate 7,233 of CBVK0100657943.1, forward strand.
CCCCTTTGGAGTCATTATAAACAAAATTGCTTTATTTCCAACATCTGGAGAGCATATTTTTATCTATTTCAGCAGCATATTTTGTTTCCTGCAGAAGTAAAATGTCAGGATTTTCTGCCATAATGTTATTTCAAAGAGCCCATTTTTTGTTCTTCCATTTAGACCTCTAACAATCCATGAGACAATCTTCATGAGGAAGGTGGAGGGGTGAAGAGGAAGAAACCCTCGGTTAACTTTTACATTTGACCAAAATTCATCACAAAGGAACCTACCTCCCTAATGAGTTGTTAAGAATATTTGCGGCCTCTTTGCTTACCTTCCTTTAATAGCCTTTTCATTTCTTGTCTTGAATCTTGATGAATGCCTAGGATTCTCCCTGATCTTGAGGTGGCCCCAGCAGTGGAGTTCATGAATAATTTATGGACTTTTCATAGTTGTTCTAGGGGGGGAGATTATAGTTCTTGTTTTCTATAGGCCTCCTCTAGTTTGTCCAGATCTATATAGGCTTACTCCTTCTCATCAAGTAGCATTTATATATCTCTGTCCTCATAAGTAGGATGGTCTTCATCCCGTGGTGTTTGGGATGGATTGGGGTAAATCTATTCCAAGATTGGTTATGGATTTATCTTGGCTTTGCCCCTGTTCTTTTCTTTATCTACAAATTGATGCGGATTTTCCACTGCTTGTGAGTCCGACAATTGATTTAAGATCTCAAAGGAATTACTTGTTGATGGTTGTTTTGAATTACTCAAGATAGGCTTTTTTTGGGTTGGCCGCTACCTTCCCTATACTTGAGTAAATCCATCGTTGGAATTTTCCCGGGCATTCATTGGAATGGTTTGAGGGAAATTGAGGGGACACTCTCTGAAAATATGGCCATGCTCATGGCACTTTTTGCATCTGAATGGTATATGTCCATAATCAATCATTTGGGTCCATTCCTCATCCATATATTCTAATGTGATGGAACCCGACAAAGGATTAGCTATGTTCATATACACACAAATTCATGCATATGAGGTATAACGACATTGACGGGTGGCCTCAACTGTTTTGACATATTGACCTAGGGTATTTCCAATCACTGGATGCTTGCTGAAGTTGCACGTTCTGCAAGGATCGCTGGCAGTGCGTGATCATTCAAACCCTAGTTCATTTTCTCCGTTCTAGCACTCCATTACAATGATTTTTGTAATGTGTTAATGCCAACAAATATTGTAAAGGTTATTCATATTAATGGTTAAGAGTTATATGATATAGGTATTAAGGTTCAAAGATTAGGGGTTATAAGGAATTTGTGCGAAAGTAGTTAGGAGATTCGGGATATAAGTGTTATGAGTCAAGGGTCATGTCATAGGGATTACACAAGTTTGGTGTTTTGGGTTATATGGCTTAGATGTTAGGTGTTATGGTTTATGAGGGTTAAAAATTAATGTCTAATGGGATAGGTGTCAATGGTTATAAGGATCAAGGGTTATAGGCATATATGGGTTCTAATGGTAATTTATGTGGTAAATAAGGTAATAAGTGTTATTTAAGAGTCAAGAATAATTATTTGTTATAAGGATTAAAGATTATATGTATTCATTGTCATAGGGGTTAATGATTATAGGGATTAAATTATGGGTTATAAAAAATAATTGTAATGGGTTAATTGGTACATAATATTAATATTGTTGATTATTATTGGTTAAGAGTTAGTGATTGTAGGAATTAGAGGTTAAAGACTAGGGATATAAAAATTAAGGGTTGTTATGGTTAGGAATTCAAAATATTAAGAATTTGTGGATATATGTGTTAGGGGCTAGGGTCAAGTATTCACAATAGGTAAAGTGTCAATGGTTTTAATGGTTAAGTCCTAGTTATTACATATTACCAGGATTATAAATTGAATTTTATTGGGGTTATATGGTAAGTGTTACAAGGTTTAGAGGTTATAATGTTTACACTTAGTATATGTTATAGAGCTAATTGAAGTGATAGTGGTTACAGGGTAATTAAGGTGACAAATGGGGTAGTTAGGGTATACTAGGAGGTAATGATGACCTTATCTCGAGGCATAATACTGAACTTTATGATACTGAGTATGACGATTTATATGAGTCATTTTGGGTGAGACTCATCCTAGGGTACTTTTTGGGTCAAGTGCCTCCCAAATTAATGATCGGGAGATGGATCTATGAGGTATAGGAACCCTTTTTGCTAGCAATGCATGCAGATGTAGAACCTGGAAAAAAAAAGTGTTCTTCCAATTCCTATTTAATATCCCTGAACATGTCTATGAAATCATTATGTGTGGCCCATGGGTATGCAAGAATACCCTAGTGGTCATGAACCAATGGTCCCATGATATATTGGTTGATTAAGAGGCCCAACTAGATTTCCCAATTCTGGTTGACTTTGTTGGTCCTACCCAAGTAAACTTTTCCTAAGGGATTGGTTTAGAACTAGTTGAACTCATGACAAATAAAAGCGAAAAATTCCCACTCTTATGAATCTATCTTATGAAAGCACAAGGAAACCATGGGTATGCAAGAATACCCTAGTGGTCATGAACCAATGGTCCCATGATTTATTGGTTGACTAAGGGGCCCAACTAGCTTTCCCAATTTTGGTTGACTTTGTTGGTCCTACCCAAGTAAACTTTTCATAAGGGCTTGGTTTAGAACTAGTTGAATTCATGACAAATAAAAGTGAAAACTTCCCACTCTTATGAATCTATCTTATGAAAGCAGAAGAAAACCATGATACTTGAAGTTTAAGCAATGTCAACAATATGTTGTTTGATCAAATTTCCATTGATAGTGGTTGTAATATAGGAGGGAAAACAACTCTTCATCTCCTTTCTAGATTACTTGGAAGCTAAATTGGAAGGAAAAAGGTGGGTCCTTCACTTGTATATTGACATTGTATATTTTCTATAACTTCAAAGAACAATACTCATTGTTTTAAACAACTACAGATAATGTCCAGAAGGTACATGTATATTATGGTAGAGAAAGTTTGTGTACTACCGAACATGATTTTTATTCGGCTACTAGGGATAAGGCTCTCTCAAAGTCAAACCTAATATATTGTTAGATTATTAAATAATAATTGAAGGGAAAATACATTTTCTCTAAGGATATTTAATATCAAAGGATCTTGTAAAGTGGTCCTCAAAGAAGCTAAGAGTTTTCAAGGTTTACAGGTGATTCTCACACTTTATTTTATTTGAATCCTTCTTGCCCCACTATGTACCTTCCTAGGTGGTGAAGGTGTTTGTGTGTAACACATACACATCTTCACTCTCCCACCATACACCCTCCCAAGGGGGTGAAGGTGTGCCATCCATCCTCACGGGAGTGAAGATCTATGTGTATTTTTTATTCTGATTTCATAAATCTTGAGAGAACTTTTTATAGAGGAGGTCCCCTCTAAGAATAATGCCTTTTTAAAGGATTATTACATTGACTTTACTTCCTTTGTGTTAGAGGGAATTGATTTTTCATCATTGTTCCTATGTGTTTTATAGGTTTTAGAAGATTTCTTAGGGTTTTCCATAAAAGGTGTTTTCTAAGGCTTGTTCTTAGAAACCTCTTTTTGCTAGAAGGATTTCAGAACATGATAATCATTGATGCTATATGTGTAATACTTGTGTAAGGGCAATATAAACTTTTTTATTCTTTTTTAATTTTTTGTTGCTTTATAATAATTTATAAATGCTTCCTTGATTAGCAAAATAACAAATATATACACAACATTTAAAAATACAAGAGTTTCATTACACAATCACTACATGTAAAAATCTTATAAATCTAAAAGACTTAAAATCTATTGGAAAAAAAATACCATAAAAATTATAAAAACACTCATAACCACCTTTAAAAATTATGATAAATTGCACAATATTAAACATTATCGTATATCGATTATATATTACACGAATATAACGTTTAATACGACAGATTGTCGAACGACGGCCAATACCACTCTTTGTTTAAGGGGAAACAACTGTCTGTTCAGTGTATCCACCGGGTTTTCTCAGAACAGGTAACAGCATAGCAACCAGGTACACGTGTTAGCGGGGTCGGCACAAGGACGAATGGTTAAGTCCTTCGAGGAGAAAATTAATTAATGATGGCGGCGGAGTGGAGACGAGGAATGCTTAGTCGAAAAATATCATCATTAGCAGGAGTGAATGATGGCGACAGGAATGTGTCCGAAGAGTTATCAGGAGTCATATCCACCGCATTTATTTAACAACGTCATGGATCAGCGGGCGTCCGAAGAGTTATTTGGAGCTCCGTTCATCGTACGCGTCATATCCCGTCCCATTGTTCGGAGCTCCGTTCATCGTCCCACGTTTACGTTTACGTCCACATTTACGTGTCATAGGCCTTGAAATTGGCAAGCGACAGGCTGCATTTCGGGACGGAGAAGGAACCAAACGACTCGAGGGATTAAATTGCAATGAGGAGGAATATAGCGGTTTTGGCTCTTAGATGGAGATGTATTATGTTTTCAATGGCATCATGTAGATTGACGGTGTTGTGTGCGGGATGGGGTTGTTGAGTAGGGAGTCTAAATCAATTGTGGTTACCGTCGGTTTAGGGTTTGGTCGCTAGATGGATTTCGGGCTGCATTTTTTGGATTAAGCAGTGATGCGCACAGTTCAGTGATAGGATTTTGATACCCCGTGTGACAGTATGAAGATGCTCTAAAATTTTCACCGGATTTAAGCTTCTTTCATGCGCTATCTGGAGTGTAGTGTTGCATGCCTCTTTTAAAGAGGTGAAGGACTGAACTTCTGGATGAATTTCCGGTAAACAGAAAATATCAGCGTGCTTGAGGTATGTTTTCGACCTTGCATGATTTTATTCTGTGGATTTTCTAGATATAGAATACTCGGCCAGGAATGGCCAAGCTTGAAGGCTATAGACACCACCCAAGAACGGCCAAGAATGGCCAACCCTGAAGACTCCATAGACACCACCCAAGACTTCATACCCCAATGTCGCAAGGGAAAATTGTTTATAATATGCAAATGATATAACTTATACATGTTGCAATAAGCAATTATTTCAAATTGCAAATATGGCAGACTAGGAAGGGTTGTGATACCATAATAAAGTGTAAACATATTGGATAATCTTGATACAGCTTAAATAATCTTCATACGGTTTAAGACAAACAAAATATTGTATTTGCTTGGTTGTTGATTCTGTTTAAGCATATTTGACCCAATTTTTGGCATACATACAATAATTACATGCATGTGAATATAGGGGGACATACACACAAGAATTACATGCATGTGAATATAGGGGGACAAACGAATAGTTTGCTTAAAACGCAAATTTTTTGAACTGTGAATCTTAAATCATTTAAAAAATAAAAAAAATATTAAACATTTACCATGTGTCCTTATTGATTATCTTCCATCAATATCTACCGTGGCCATTGTATTTCTGATTTAGCCATTCAACCTGCTTATGTAAGACATTGGCATTTTCTCCTTTTTTTTGGAGCTTTTAGTGTGACCATGTACATATATAATCATAATGTGTGTGGATGGTATCTATTTTTCCGTTCTTGCAGACGAAAGCCTCCATTACATTTTCACTTCTTCCTCCGTTATATCATTTGGATTGGTTGGCCCCAAAAATTTCTCATAGCATTTTCTTTGGAAACCAAAATTTTAAATTCTCTTATAATCCCACACCATAACTGCTTATTAACATAATTTTTTGTTCTTGTCTCTTATGCTTCCTAATACTTTTCCTTTCTATTTTCAATTGTTGTGAAGGTGTAGACCTGGGAAGAGAGGCACTAAAAATAAAGGTTATGGAAGGAACACATTTATTTCTATGAGGCAATAATTATTTTGATCATTTTTGTACAATTTATTTTCATTTAAGTAGTTGTTGGGCATACCCTAATCCACAAATAAATTAATTTTTGATTTCATGATCGCAATAGGATGGAAGTGAACTCAAGTTTCCTTTGGCCAGCTACTCTTCTCTGCAAGCATTGTTGTTGAATACTTGCACCATCTCCGATATGTGTTTATCTATTTACCCCCATCTTGATGAATGAACTTGCTCATTTGGATCGAGAAGGATCAAATGTACACGTGCTCATAAGAGGAGGATGAGGAAGTAAAAGAAGTTTTAGTGTGGGATGGATGAAGATGAAGATGAATATAAGGAGGTAAGTAGCTTGCATTCATGTAACTTTGTGTCCATGTTTTCTGCACTTCATAGATTGCATTGATTGTTTTTTAATGGGTAACTTTCCAATGGATTGAAAATCTAGAAATAAACCACTCTCTCCCCTAAAATTTAATACAAGAAAGAGTGTCAACATCTCCTCGATTCGTTACATTGATAACAATCAACACCATTAATAAGCCACAAATGACAATACACTACGTGGGGTAGGAGTATGACCACCGTGATTTGAACAAAGGTTATTGTGGTGACAATTGCCCCAAGTTATCGCTAGACGACAACACGACGGATTGATTGCAATGATTATTTCCCACGCTTTCTTTGTTGCATTTATTTTTTGATTGCAAAGGGATGGAATCCAACTCAAGTTTCTCATGTCAATGTGTTGCAAACAATGTAACCATTGATTGAGTCACTTCTTGTATGTTGGGCATTTATTTATTTTTTCATATGTTTAATAACAAAGTTTCTCATCCATATCATGAATGAATGAATTGTGGAGGTGCATAGAAGGAGAATACGAGGAAGAAATTGCAAGTGTAAAAAAGAAGAAGGCAGTAAACAACAAAAGGAAATTATTTTAAAAAAGGGACAAAATAGGTAGGTGCTTATATGGAGTGAAGTAGCAGAACTTGAAAACCAACTCTCATGAAATAACAAATAATATTTTAAAAAATAGACAAAATAGGTAGGTGCGTATGGAGTGAAGTAGCGGAACTTGAAAACCAACTCTCATGAAATAACAAGCTTAGCTTCTCTTTATCATTATCTTATCTTATTTACTTTATTACTAGCTGGTTCCAATGGTAGAAGCAAGACCTAGCCCAGGGTACACAACATTAACATCCCTATAGAGACAATGCTTCCAATTCTGATTATGGGACAATTCAACCAAGATTTGTTTCTTCCATTATTTGGTTACCCCCTCACTTCTTTATGAACGTGAAGTCTAGGACCTCCTGTACTTGCAACAAAATGGCTATAGTTGTATCAAGAGGGTGCTTATAACTATGTTATCAAAGCATATAGTTTAGGAAAACAGTTCCTCACTTGATCATCTTAGTTAAATGTGGGACATGTTTTTTTTTCACCTCAATAATATTCCAAGTTATGAACATGCTACATAAGATTTGATGGATGGATGACTCTTAATGAGGTTAGAATAGATATATGTTTTTAGCACTCTAATCCTCTATGTTCTTGGCTAGACAAGGATATGGTCGTTGTTGGTATACTAAAGCAACTACTCTTCTCCAATTGTTGAATATTGACATAGAGAGAATCCCACCCTCTAAAGTTTTTGATGGATTCTCATCTCACTAAGTGTAAAATTAATAATGGAATTCTTGAGGAGATCTAGAGGGTATATGTGAAGACAATGTGGAGATATTCGAGGGAACCTTGATCATCAAAGATTTTCCACTACCAATTTTATTTGCACCTTCTTGATCACCAAATAAAGACTTCATAACATCTTACACAAAGATTCTTGCCTTCCTTGAGACTCCTCCTAGCACATCTTCATGTATGTTGTCACGTACTTCAATTGGAGTTCAATTATTGCATTCCTCGGTACTAACATACCTGTAGATTTTGTCTTCGTGAGCCAGAGTTTGAGGATCATTTCATCTTAGATGCCTATCTACTATGAAATTAATGGGTGGTATTATTACCTATTCATAGATTCATAGGGTTCCTTTATGACTCCAGTAGAATATGAGATTGAAGGCCCATCTCTTCAATTTCTTCCCCCTTAAAGAACTTCGAGCTCCCTTCCTTGAACTTTGTCCTCTTAGTTTGACTTCTTCAATCTGGCTACTCTTGGATAAGGATGTTACAAAAAAAAATTAATTGTATCTTGTCAAATTCTATCTTTTTCTTGAGAGGGTTTCTATTTTAAGTCCCACATAGAGTTGACATGGAAGGAAACCATCATCAAGTGGAGCTAGAATGATTACATTGAAGAAGGTAATGTGCGACAGGGATAAGGGATGAAGCCCAAGGGGAATCCCAAGGGTCATATCTTGACCAGTAGAAAGGCTAGTCAATCAATCTCTCTATTGGTCTCCTAAGTGGGAATGAAAAACTTGAACTTTCCTCCTTTGTCTCTTATTATGGTTAATTCATGTCATATCGACCGAATAGCAACAACGAGTACAATTTACAACTCTTATCTCTCTCTTGTTACCAAAGGGATATGTTCGTGATAAGGTCAATTCATGTCATATCAATTTAAGAGCAATAATGAGTATTGTTGATGCAAGAGAATCGCCAACATCAAGCGAGCCAACGCGGAAGCAAAGGACAGCTGGACAAGCGCCAACACAAATTTTGAAATCACCTTGAAGTTGTTGCGCAATCTTAAATGAAGCCATTAATAAGAAGCACACTTGTAAAATGTTAACGAACCTTGAGCGATTGCTCTCGTCCTTAGTAGGTAGAAGGCATTTATAGTAGTTAATGCAGGTAGATAGAATTTAATTCTAGATTAGTCAGTTTGAGAGCGCAAGAGGGAAACGGGATATAGACACCCTCATTGTGTTTTGTAACATTATATCATAGAAAGATGGGAGACTAGAGGAAGAGGAGCAAGAGCATGCAGAGACCTGTGTAGGAACACCCATGTACAGATATTTGGATTAATAGAAGAGGTTGATTCAAATTCATGGTTTTGTGTTTGTTCTCTGTGTATTGATGCTGAAATGATATGGTCATGAATGTTTACTTCCTGTTATACATTTGCTCTATATGTTGTGTATATGATTTCATGTTTGAGTTGAAGTCTGAAAGGAAGAAAGAATGAGTTTCAATTGTTTCTCTATCTGAACAAGGATTCCTGCAAGGAGTGCAATCGAATTGTCCCCAAGGAGTGCGTTGACAGAGGGTTCAGATAGGGTTGCTTTTGTTCTCATTCTCTCAAAAGTGCAGTTGGGCACAAGAGCCGTGCAAGGAGTGCGCAGGCCAAGTGAGGTCTCAGGGTTGCGAACCTGAGTGAAGTGTTTAGAGACTGTTGCTGCAGGTGTGCACAGAGTCGAAGAAAATTCAGCACTTGGAAGTGTCTAAAGGTTGCCGCAAGGAGTGCGCGCAAGAGTCTTTTCTAAGGCTCAGAGTTATAAGAAAGCTCAGGAAGGATAAGGCCTTCGAAACTGTTTAAGGACAATGCAGGGAAGCTATGACTGAAAGTGGTAAGAAGCATCGTAAGTTTGCGTCGCAGGTGGACAAGTTCCGCAGAGGAACACTTAGTCATTTCGCAGATTTAATCAGGAGGAATGGACGGTCGGTATTCTCCGAGGAGGATTTGCAACATCCCGTGAGCCGTCGGATCTCACAGAAGAGTAGGGGAGATATGAGGAGTATTCCCTAAAGGTTCAAAGCTCAGGAGGGACAGGACCGTAGATCCGAGTCGCAAGGACCATCGGATCTTCTCGTGGATTTCCATATCAGGGTTTTAGGGTTTGAAATTTCGAGAACATTGCAACGAGAATTGCGAAATTGTGAAATGCGATATCCTGATAGCGAAAGGATTGTGTGGGGTCACAGAGTAGTCAGTCAGTGGACAGGTGACACGCTATTTCAGGGTTTCGCAGCGAGAAGTCCTAAAACATATGCATTAGGATTCACGATATTGCGAACTTCGAAATGCTGATGGAGTGAAGGACCGTCGAAAAGTCAAACTTGCACGTGTATTGGGGTTTCGACATATCAGGATTCGGGAGTCGGTAAAACAAGTTGTTCGACATCGCGAGTGCCAAAATCGCGATAGAGAAAATCCCGAAAGGAGAGAGAGAAGGGTCAGCGTTGACTGTTGTCGGGTTTCGAGGATTCGAGAGTCCAACGCTCGACCTCTGACCTTGCAAGTTGCGAAGTCCGATCTCTCGATTGTAAAGAGGAGATCCCACCGAGGATTGTTGTGGGTGAAGATTTCCCGATAGGGAAATAGAAGAACTGCTTGAAGTTCTTCGGGCCATGAGGAAAAGAAAAGATCCTGCGTCAATGTGGCCTTTCGACCTACAGGTTGAGGACGTCGCCGTCAATTCTGGTATCAGAGCACATAAAGGTTCTTTGCTTTCTGTAGCAAATAAGAAAGAAGAATTAGCCATGCCGCCAAGGAGAAGGGACATGCAAACACTCGATCCACCAGAGGATAGGGAAATGCCGAGAAGAAGAGGCAGGTGAATGACAGATCCAGTTATGGAGACAGAGATGCGTGATCTACGAGCTAGACTCGAAGACATGGAAACAACACAAAGGCGCACAGTCAGTGCTGGGGATCTCAGTGATTCTGAAAGTGAAGTTGAGGCTGAACGCGAAGAAGAAGTTGCAACTAAAGATGCATCAAACGAGTGTTTGATCAAAGCTATTGCAAGGATGGGTGCAAGAGAGAAAATGGACATTCCAGTTTATGAGGGAAACTTGGATGCAGAGGAGCTTCTAGACTGGATTAGAGCTCTAGATACATACTTCGACTATGAAGATGTCGAAGAGGACAAGAAAGTCAAGCATATTGTCACAAGATTGAAGGGACATGCAGCATTGTGGTGGGATGAACTACAAGCTGACAGACGCTGCAAGGGCAAGCAGAAGATCAAAAGCTGGGATCGAATGATCACAAAGATGAAGGCGAAATTCATCCCCAGGGATTACCAAATCACTTTGTTCAGAAGAATGCAGAACCTGAGACAAAAGCTGATGACAGTGAAAGAATACACTAAGGAATTCTATAAACTGAACATCAGGGCAGGTCATCGGGAGAGCGATGATGAGAAGGTAGCCAGATATATGAATGGCCTGAGATATGATATCTAGGATGAAATGAGCACGGTAACCATCCGAATGGTGGAAGATGCTTATCAGATGGCTTTGAAAGATGAAGAGACACTGAGCCGAAAGCAGAGTCAAAGAGGCCGAGGCAGAAGTCAGCCTAGAGGCAAATCAGTTGCCCAGGATAAATATCAGAAGCCCAAAGAGGACTGGAAGAAACCTCAGACTCGAACTGAGAGAGGTGGAACCTCACAACGAGGGTAGTATGCTAAACATAGAGGATAGTATACTGAGCAAAGAGGAGACTATGCTGACAATAACACTTTTCCTCGTACTAGAGGTAGAGGAAGAGGAAGAGGTGGAGCAATCACATGCTTCACATGTGGAAAGAATGGGCACAAGTCTTATGAGTGTCCTGACAAGAAGAAGGAAAGTGGAGAAGCACACATCGCTGAAGCACAGAGGCGAGATGTTGAGGCAGAAGACGTTGAAGGCGGAAGATCGTTGATGATGCGAAAGGTCCTTTTGACACTTGAGAAGGAGGTGGAGAGTTCAGTTCAAAGGACCATACTTTTCAGGACTGCTTGCAAGACCAAGGACATGGTATGCAAGGTCATTGTAGACAGTGGTAGCATGGATAATCTCATTTCTATGGAGATGGTAGAGAAGCTGGAGCTGGAGATGTCTGATCATCCAATCCCATACAGAGTTTCGTGGCTACAGAAAGGACACCAGGTAACTGTCACTAAACAATGTTTAGTTGAAATCAAGATAGGAGGATATAATGATAAGATCTTATGTGATGTCATTCCCATGTATGTTTGTCATCTATTGCTGGGTAGACCATGGCAATATGACAGGAATGTGATTCATGATGGGAGAATGAACACATACACCCTAGAGAAGAATGGGAGGACACAGATGTTGCTTCTAATTAAAGATAAGGAGGTGAATCCGGAAGTAAGCAACACTGTACTTCTCATGAGTGGGAAGGAACTTCTTACATAGGTTAAGAAGAAGGAAGATCCACAGTTCATTGTGGTCAGAAAACCGAGGATTGTTCTGACTAGCACAAGAGTGGATGATTTACCAGAGGAGGTTCAGGAACTGCTGGAAGAGTTCGCTGATATAGTAGTGGACGAATTACCTCGTTCGTTTCCACCAATTAGAAGTGTGAGTCATCATATCGATCTCATACCAGGAGCCAATTTTCCAAACAAAGCCGCGTACAGATTGACGTCGTAAGAGAATGAAGAGGTCAAGAGGCAAGTCCATGATTTATTGGACAAAGGTTTGGTCAGGGAGAGCTTGAGTCCGTGTGTTGTTCCAACAGTACTCAGTCCGAAGAAAGACGAAGGTTGGAGGATGTGTACTGACTCGAGGGTGATCAATAAGATAACCATCAGGTACAGATTTCCATTGCCAAGGATGGATGATCTGATGGATTGCTTGAGTGGAGCAAAATATTTTTCAAAGATTGATTTGAAAAGTGGTTATCACCAAATCCACATGAGAGAAGGTGACGAGTGGAAGACATCATTCAAAACCAACGAAGGGTTGTATGAATGGCTTGTTATGCCATTTGGCTTAACCAATGTGCCGAATACCTTCATGAGGTTGATGAACAAAGTCTTGAGGGAGTTCATCGGGAAATTTGTCATTGTGTATTTGGATGACATACTGGTTTACAGTAGAACAGTGGCAGAGCATCTTAAGCATTTGGCTACAGTGATGCAGAAACTACAACAAGAGAAGCTGTTGATAAATATGAAGAAATCCTCGTTCATGAAGACATAACTCATTTACTTGGGATTTGTTATTTCGGAAAATGAGTTGAGGATGGATCCAGAGAAGGTGGAGGTAATCAAGAATTGGCCATCACCGAAGAATATATTTGAGGTGAGAAGTTTTCACGGATTGGCTAGTTTCTACCGAAAATTCATCATAAATTTCAGTGGAATTAGCGCAGCAATGATGGATACAGTGAAGAAAAGACACAAATCTTTTCACTGGACAGCAGAAGCTGAAAAGAGTTTTAATCTGTTGAAAAGGAAGATCACAGAACAACCAGTTTTGGTGTTGTCGGATTTCCAGAAGACATTTCAGGTGAAATGCGATGCAAGTGGGTTTGTAATCGGAGCAGTCTTGAGTCAGGAAGACAGGCTAATAGCATACTTCAGCGAGAAGCTGAATGAAGCGAAAGTGAAGTACTCCACTTATGATAAGGAGTTTTATGCTATCATCCAGGCATTGAAGAAATGGAGGCATTACTTGATCCCGAAAGAGTTTGTCTTATACAGTGACAATCATGCACTGCAGTTTGTGACTCAACAGAAAAAGTTGAACCAAAGACATGTAAAATGGGTTGAGTATATGCAGAATTTCACTTTTGTGATTAAACATATTTCTGGTACTGCTAACAAAGTTGTTGATGCTTTGAGCAGGAAGTGTTTGCTGTTGCAGGAGTTCAAAGTCAAAACGTTGGGTTTTGATGATCTCAGGAACATGTACGCAGACGATCAGGATTTCAAAGAGGCGTATGAAGCAGCTGAGAATCCAATTCTCAGGGATAGAAGCCAATGGATGGAGTATATGATCCAGGAAGGATTACTGTTTAGAGGTAATCAGCTGTGTATTCCGAAATGCTCCATGAGGGAGAATTTGCTGAAGGAGAAACACAGTGGAGGATTGGCGGGGCACTTTGGTCACGACAAGACGTTCACAAAGTTGAATGAGTCATATTTTTGGCCGGGAATGCGAGCAGACGTCAGGAGATTCGTGGACAGATGCAGAATTTGCCAGCATTCGAAGGGAAGGAAGCAGAATGCGGGGTTTTATCAACCATTTCCCATACCTGAAAGGCCATGGGATGCAATTAGCATGGATTTCGTATTGGGGTTGCCAAGAACACAAAGAGGTTGTGATTCAATCTTTGTGGTGGTGGATAGGTTTTCCGAGATGGCACACTTCATTCCATGTCAGAAAACCAGTGACGCAACTCACATTGTGAATCTGTTTTTCAAAGAGGTCATTCAACTTCACGGATTGCCAAGGAGTATAGTTTCGGATCGAGATACGAAATTCATAAGGCATTTTTGGAGGACCTTATGGAAGAAGCTGGGGATTAACTTGTCGTTTAGTTCGGCATATCATCCTCAGACGGATGGACAGACAGAGGTAGTAAACAAGAGTCTGGGAGACTTGATGAGAAGCTTGGTGACAGAGCACCACAGCCAGTGGGACAACATATTACCATAGGCAGAGTTTGCTTATAATGACTCGGTTAACAAAAGCACAGGGCAGAGTCCATTTCAGATTGTCTATGGCATACAACCGAGAGGAATTTCTGAATTGAGGGATTTAGAACAGAATGTGATGAGGAGCGCTAGTGCAGAAGAATTCGCAGAGGCGATGAAAGAACTTCACCACCAGGTGAAGCAGCGATTGCAGAATTCAAGCCAGGAATACAAGCGTAGAGCCGATCAGCACAGGAGACAACTTCAGTTTGAGGTTGGTGACTTGATTCTGGCACATTTGAGAAAAGAAAGGTTCCTGAGAGGAACATACAATAAGCTGAAGATGAAGAAAATCGGGCCATGTAGGGTCTTGAGGAAATTTGGGGCAAATGTTTATGAGATTGAATTACCCGATGGGATCGGTATTTCTCCGATATTCAATATCTCAGATTTGTACCCGTATAGAGCTGAAGAAGCAGAGACTGGAAATGAACAGCCAGTGATCCAGTGGACAAAGCAGATACCAGTTGCAAATAAGCCACAGATGGAGCGTATATTGGACAAAAGAGTGAGCAAGAAGACTAGGCGGAAAGAATACTTTGAGTATCTGGTCAAATGGAAGAACCATCCAGTTGAAGATGCTAGATGGGAAAGCGAAGCGGAGATCCAGAGGCATGGACAGATCGTGCGTGAGCTCATGGACAGGAGCCATGAAAATTTTCAAGCCAGGGAGTATGATGCAGGAGCATCGCCAACATCAAGCGAGCCAACGCGGAAGCAAAGGACAGCTGGACAAGCACCAACACAAATTTTGAAATCACCTTGAAGTTGTTGCGCAATCTTAAATGAAGCCATTAAGAAGAAGCGCACTTGTAAAATGTAAACGAACCTTGAGCGATTGCTCTCGTCCTTAGTAGGTAGAAGGCATTTATAGTAGTTAATGCAGGTAGATAGAATTTAATTCTAGATTAGATAGTTTGAGAGTGCAAGAGGGAAATGGGATATAGACACCCTCATTGTGTATTGTAACATTAGATCAGAGAAAGATGGGATACCAGAGGAAGAGGAGCAAGAGCATGCAAAGAGCTGTGTAAGAACACCCATGTACAGATATTTGGATTAATAGAAGAGGTTGATTCAAATTCATGGTTTTGTGTTTGTTCTCTGTGTATTGATGCTGAAATGATATGCTCATGAATGTTTACTTCCTGTTATACATTTTCTCTATATGCTGTGTATATGATTTCATGTTTGAGTTGAAGTCTGAAAGGAAGAAAGAATGAGTTTCAATTGTTTCTCTATCAGAACAAGGATTCCTGCAAGGAGTGCAGT
>CBVK0100657945.1:0-10906 GCA_900067695.1 Picea abies
AGTTTGCTTAGTACAAATGCCCAATGTTTTTATGGATGATTTTAGGGCTGTTAGGGGCTGCAACAATGGCTGTAACAACAGCTATGACAGTGGTAACAGCTTAAGAATTTGCACTCTAAAAAGACAATTAAACATAGAGTTTAACACTTATTGATAGTACCTTGCCTTATACAAATTTTGGGATGACTTAGATGGTTAGTAGGCAAATATAAGCTGCAAAATGACAGCTGTACCAGTGATTATGACAACAACAAATTAGCTGTTAGTATTTCTAGACTAGGTTAGAAAATTAGTAGAGTATGAAGTGAAAGAGCTTGAGTTGAGTCTTGTCAAGAAGTAAGAGAAGAGTACTAGTGCCTTCAAGGGTAATGGAGTCAAGGAGGACGAATTCTTCTAAGGCTGCAGATTAATGATGATGATGCACAAAAGTCTAAGAGGGAAAAGACATAGGAGAAGTAGTAACTTAAGTCCTTCTAGGCTTTGACCTCAAGAGACAAGATGCTAGGGTGTAGGCAATTCTAGGCCCTAGTGCCTTGCTCTCCTTAGCCTTTTTATGGAGTAAAACTTATGCATCAATAACTAAGTCCAAACCCTTAGAGTGCTAGCAATTTAGGACTCTAGGGTTTCACTAGTTACTAGATCAATTCAATGAAAAGCTTGGCAAATAAAAAGTAAGAAAGTAACAACTTAAGTTTCTTACTTCAAGCATTAAATACACCATGCAATTTCATAATCTTGTATGAACAAATAAAACCATACAATAAACCATTTAATAGATGACAAAATGCAGATTTCACTTACTTGCACCAAGAATAATCATGAGAATACCATGCAAGATCACCATAAAACTTCCAAAATTGATCGAAGTTGCAAAAATCAACCTTAAACAAGGGTGGTGCCTCACAATTTTAGCCAATAACCCAAATGGGGCGCAAATTTCAGACCTCTTGTTTCAATTGACCAGTTGTTATGTGAAAATGAAAGTACGTTATGTTTATTTATAATTTTATACAAAATTTTGACCTTTAATTCATCTTTAGGCAAAAAACAAGGTTGACTTGGCCAATTTAACAAAATTCAATTTTGACATAATAAAAATTAATTTGCATCTAGAAACAGCTCCAAGGGTGATGTCATGCCCCTCTAGGGTGACGTTGAGTTGGAAAAGTGGGGTGCTTGGCCCAGAGGCCCCAAATCATGCCCACACATGCCACTAGGCTCACAACTGCTTGCAAACATGAAACCCTAGCTCCGGGTGACGTCTAGGGCTGTGATGGTGACGTCTAGGGCCCTCCATGTGGGAAGAGCAAGGTCCCCTGGGTCTAGGTATGCCAGGGTGCTCCCAAAGGCAACATCCTTCTTTCTCTCGGTACAAGTCTTCAATTTCTTTTTACCCTTGGCCGGGGTTTCAACATCCCATCTGTGGGCTTTAAGCCTTGTTATCCCCTAACCTAGGGATAACTAAGGAGTTTATGTCTTGAGGCCCACAGGTCCTAGACATGGAGTACCGAGAGCCATATTGACTTGAGCCTGGCCCTGGAGGGTCCATCTTTCTTCTTCAACGCCTCCATCCTGTCAGTAGCAACAACATCCATCCCATCGGCCTGGTCCTTCAACAATAGTGGGTCTTGCTCCATGAGGTAATGAGTCCGGGTATCATGGTATGTGTCACTCTGATTCTCAAAACATTTGATTATGTGCATTTAATTCTTTTTGCTTCACGACGTGTGCTTGGACTTTATGCTTTTTGACTTGTCCATACCTGGGGGGGATGACAGAATGCCCTAGCAAGTTGGTTACCTTAGGAGTGAGTTGCCACTGGGTGGGTTCATGAAAGGCCATCGTCCATTCTCACCATACTTGTTACTTTTCATCATCTTCCCTCTCATCCATCCCTTGCATTGGTTCATGCATTGGGTTTGCCAAGCTAGCAAAGGGTTGTACCTTGCCTTGTGGGAAGAAGGGGCTAAAGGCCCAGAGGGTAAAAGTAGCTGACGAAAGATAAGAGCCAAAAGAACAAAACCTTCAGATGCTTCGCCCAGGGATCCCCGAGAAAGCAATAAAAGGCTTCTTAGTAAGAAAAAGGAGGGACCCATGAAATAAATAAGCTCAAGACCTAGTTGGAGGATAGGGGGTCTCATCACGAGCCAACCTATTAGGTCCATGGGCATATAGCGATATGACATTACCATTCAGCTGGTCACCACGCCAGGGTAGTGGCTCTTGGTAGCATAGCGAGGAGAAAGGGGGTCTCATCACGAGCCAATCTTCTCATCTCCGTGAAATGCTTGTGGGTAACACTGTCACCACTGGTCACCACGCTAGGGCAATGTCCCCCAACTATTCTCTTGAAAGAAAAAGCAATAAGATAAAAAAGGTAAAAAGGCATTGAATGGGCTTGGAACACTTGCATCCACGACAAGGTGCAACTCACCCTCTTCAGAGGCACCCACAGGTAAGCCATACATTTCCCTATCATCATTACACCCATTGCCCAAACATCTCCATACCATCTCATGCACTTAGATGACCTAGATTGGTCTTCACCTGGAAACATCCCACATCTAAGGAGAATTAGCCCAATAGGACGTCCTGAAACCCTCTCCAAACCTGGCTTTAGAATAACATAATGTCTTTGCACTTGTTTGGGAAAGGGGGGTTTCATGCACATATTTGGATAACTTGATTATTATATGTGATTGACATTGCTATGATCCCTGTGACTTATGAGCCCATGGAGGGCGTACTTGTTGTTGTTGTCGGACCATGCCGACGGACAGGTACACATGGGGAGATGATTAGCTCGAACCTCCTTAGGGCTAAAAGCCCACCAGATGGATGCTAAGACCCTAGCCAGGGGCAAACATATATCAGAGGCTTGCACCAGAGAGAGAGGAGGACGTTCCACCAGAGACAGCTTGGCAGGCTTGGACTCAGGGGTGTCTTGCCCTCCTAGCATGATGTTGGCCCATGAAGACCCTTGACATCATCATTTAGAGCATTGACGTCACCTAGTTGAGGTATCTAGCTTGAGTACGACATTGGTTGGCACGTGTGGCAATTCCAGAGGGGTTTTGAGCCCCAACGTTCCAGCAAGGAAGCTAACATCACACTAGGAGGGGCACGACGTCACCCTAAAAAACTTAGATTAGGGTTTTATTTGACAAATTTATGTAAAATTGGATTTTCTCATGTAAACTGGCTGTGTCGGCCTTTTTGATCTAATTTTGTAATTAAAGGTCATTGTGATTGTACACATAAGCGATTTATCCCTTGTATTATTTGATCATTCTTTCACTCACTAATGGAGGTTTGAAATTCGACTCCTTTAAGTCTTTTTGGCTGTTAAGTGGTGCGCAACACTTGGAGGAGGCTTATATTGGTGTTTTTGGCATTTTTCTTGGTGGAAAGTCTTCAACTAGGCTAATTGCTAGGTAATTCTTGGTGAATGTAAGTGAATTTCTGCAATTCTTCTTTACTTTGAATGGTTATAGCACATTAACTTTGCATTTTTCCAAGATTATGAAATTGCTAGCTTAAAACCCTAGGAGATCAAGCACATGTTATTGTCCTTGTCTTAATAGCTTTTCATCTAACCTATCCTTTGAAGCATTGTGCTAGAGCCCTACCATTGTAGTACTCTAGCATCATTTGCTTCATCAAGCCATTATTTACTTCAAGCTTGAGCTAAAGAAGAAGGAAAACTGCTAGGGCCTAGGGTTACCTACTTCCTAGTAGCCGTTTTCCGTCTAGGGCTTGTTGATTGAGGCCTTGGGTTACCAACACCTCAACCATCATCCCTCTTTGTCCTTAGCTTACACATTATCATTTATTTCCTTCAAGATTGTTGCTGCAAAAAGTGACTCCATTGGTCCTAAAGACACTGATCTAGACCTTCTATTTGATTGATTGATGAGAACAACCCTTAAAACTTTTACCTCAAGCTATTTACTAACCTTTCCTAACCCTAGATTAGACTAATTCACTAACCTTCTTGCTGTTGTTACAAAAGTAAGCTACGACCAACATTATAGCAGTAAAGGCTCTTAAAAGCAATTGCAAAAGTTGATTTTTACATTGCCTCATTGGCTTCTATCAAGTGCTAGTATATTGCTATTATCGGATTATCATTTTAGGTCATTTTGAAGCTTATTTAAGGCATTGATTGTGAAGCTATCATCTTGTATACATTACTGTTATAGAATTTCTGTTTGCTTCATCTTGTATCAACTTGTTGCTTTCATTGACAAGTCCAAGGTTTTATGAAGCACTAACATCAAATTGTACTTGCAAAAAATAGTGTTTTCTTGTTGCTTTGTTTTGGGAAGGTACACTCAAGCACATCATTGCTTCATTTGCTAAAACTTTGGGACTTTCTGATCGGTGTGACTTGTGAGAGGGGATATCTTTTATTGACACTTCTACCTTTTCCTTCTCAAACCCCCAGGTCAACGGGGACGTCTCCCTTGGGCTATCATCCCTAAATAGAAAAAGGTGTCTTATTAAGGTGATAGTGATAGGACAACCTCCTGTTACGCCAATTTGCCCTCCTTTAGCCTTTTCCTTTGGGACAAGTACAAATTGCGCGATAACAAGCCCCATGAAGGTCCGAGCTAATCATTCCTTCATGTGTACCTGTCCACTAGGCAAGGTTCTGCAACAACAAGTACGCCCTCCAGGTGTTCATAAGTCACAGGGATCATAGCATGTAAATCACATCCAATAATTAAATTACCCAAACATGTGCATCAAACCCCCCTTAACCCTGACAGATGCTCAAAGACGTTATGTAATTTGACAAGTTAGGTTTGGAGAAGGTCTCAAGGTGTCCTATTGGGCTAACCTCTCTTAAGTTTGGGATGTTTCCCAGGGGGGGTCTAATCCAGGTTATGTAAATGTATGAGGTGGCATGGGGTAAGTATTTGGGCATGGGGTGCATGTAATGACAGGGAAATGTAAAGTCTTACTTGTGGGTGCCTTTGTAGAGGGCGAGTTGCGCCTTGTCATAAATGCAGTTGTTTCTTGGCCCATTCATTGCCTTTTACTCTTAGCTTTATTTCTTTTGATCTTTTGCTCTTGTGCTTCAAGGGAATAGTTGAGGGCCACTGTCCTGGCTTGATGACCAGAGGTGACAACGTTATCCACAAACATTTCACGCAAATGAGAAGGTTGCCTTGTGGTGAGACCCCCTTTCTCTTGGCTATGCCACCAAGAGCCACTACCTTGGTTTGGTGACGAGATAGGTGGTAGTGTCATACCGCTACATGCCCATGATCATAATAGGCCGACTCGTGATGAGACCTCCTATCCATCAACTAGTACCTCGAGTGTTTATGTTATCTTATGGGTCCCCTTTTCTTATTGAGAAGATTTTCACTGCTTTCTTGGGAATCCCTGGGCGAAGCATCTCGAAGGTTTCAACATTGGCTTTTAACTCTTGTCTGTCCCCTCAACACCTTGATCTTCCTTTCTGTCATGTTCTCCACCTGAGCTTTGAAATCTCTGAAATGACCAAAGACCTCATCCTTGGTCTTCATGAAGTAGATTCATGTCTACCCGGAGAAATCATCAATGAAGGTCACATAATAAGGTGCGCCCTTCACTATAGCAACTGACATGGGCCCACAAACGTCAGAATGTATCAGGTCCGAAATGCCTTTGGATAGAGTCTCACTGCTAAGAAATGGTGCCTTGACATTCTTTCCAAGAGCACAACCTCTGCACACCCCCTGATGATCTAGACTGAAGTTTGGAGGCCCAGTGACCATCTGCCTTAATAATGGTACAACTCCGTGATGGAGATGCCCTCTCCTCCTGTGCCACAACTCGCACAAGCTGTCATTGGTGTGCACCAATGCCTGAATAGGCTGGCCCTGAAGTGTATAGAGGTTCCCATTGCGGACTCCAATTCTTAAAGCAGGTGTCTGGATTGGCTTCCTCTGGGCAAATGAACACCTCCCCCCTTCGAAAGTTAACCTCATAACCTTTGTCCTCCATGACTGAGATGGACAACATGTTCTTCTTCAGAGCAGGTACATACAATACCTCCTGTGCATCAAAGGATCTTCTTGACTCAAGCTAGAACTGCGCTGTCCCTTGACCCTTCACTGTATTCTTGGCATTGTTGCCAAGCTTTATGTGAAGCTCCGAGTCCTCTTGATAAGTTGATGAGTAACTCTCTAGCCTTTGTCATGTGGCAGGATGCACCACTGTCCAAGTACCAAGCACTACTGAGAGTAGTGTTGGTAGAAATGCAAGACACAAATGAAAAATCACTCTCAAACTTAGATGCAAGTTCGCTCAACTGTGCCTCTGCTGTTGCTACAAGTGTCTGTGACTTGCCTTTGTTTCTCAGTGGACACTCTTATGGCAAATGTAGCATTTGATCTTGCTCATGTCCCTCTTCTGCCCAGACTGCTGTCCCTCTCCCTTACTATCACCCTTCTTGAAAAAAACTTTCCCTTTACCTTTCTTGGTTTTGCCGACAAGGGCTAAGTTTTCATCTCCTCCACCTCCTCCTCCTCTACGAGTCTCCTGAATGCAATCATCCCAGAGTCTCTCCCACTTGAGAAGTTTCTCCCGAGCACAGATGCCCATGATGAATGGTTCCCATGTCTTGGTGAAACCATTCAGAGCAACATTTACTAGCTCTGCATCCAATATAGCTTCCCCAATCGCTGCAAGCAGGTCACTGATCTGAGTGATCCTCATAAGGTAGTTGGTCACATTGCTAGAGTTGGTCATTTTGTATTCTCTGAGCTTAGTTCTGAGAATCATCTTTCGTCTCATGTTATTACTTTGACAAAGTGATACTAGGGCATCATACATCTCCTTGGAACTGTCCTTCTCTGACACATGGGGGATCATATGATCCTTGACAATTTCAAGGATTACCCTCTGTGCCTTTATGTCTTTCTTCTCCAACGCTGCCCTTACAGCCAGATCTGGTTGCACCTGCTGAGTGCCTCCTGGTGTTGTAGTCTGAGCTGGTGTTGGAGTAGGAACACCGCTAGTTAGGACCTCCCACAACTCTTGCTCCTTTAGGAGCAGTATCAATCTTTCCTTCCAAGGCAAAAAATTTGAAACCCCATCAAGTCGATCCTCAAGCTTTATGTTGATGACTGACATGGCTGTTCTGAGCTTTGTCCTTCAAGCTCGCTATGAAAATCTGCACTGTATCAGCTGGATCTGCTTTTCTCTTAGAGCAAGAGCTCTGATACCATGTAAATTTCTTAAGACCAACAAACTAAGCAAATAGATTAGATCTAATTACTATACTAGAATTATTTACTTCTTTATGTAGTGGAAACTAGAAAAGCAAAGCACACAGTACACAATAATTTTTTGCTCCCCAAATAAGTTCTTCATTTAAACATCAGAACTTAGAAGAGCTTCCTTAACAGGGAAAATGGCTTCGAGAAATAAACATAACGAACAACAAACTTGAAAGTTCTAGATCTTGGGAATTGTGCCACCCTCTCTCTCGTTGGCTATACTGAATGGTCTATACGGATTGTTCTTGAATAGTGGATCTGCACAAAACCTGAGGCAAACTCACATGTGCAGCTTTGCAGGTTCACACGTGTGGCCCCGCTAAACTATCCTGCACGTTATACAAAATTTGTATGGCCTATATGGAACTAGTATGACCTTGCTGTAAGAATTTCTGGTACGACCCCTTCTATATGGATTTCTGGTATGGCCTGCTTGCTGATTAATGGTTACTCTCCCCTCCTCTTGCTAATTTCCGTTGCAAATTTTATCCTTGCCAATGCTGGAAAATCAGATCTTGATCTTCCTCACTTACTCACGTGGCTTGTGAAGTAAATGCTCTCTATGTCTTTGTCCTTTGCTCCTTGTCGTCTTTTATAACTTTGACTTGAGCCAAATCCCTAATCTCAATGGTCAAGATCTAACCGTGAGATTGTTAGTGTTTCTTTACTTATAGAGCAATAGTGTTTATTTACTTCTTTAGCATTAACTTGATTATCATACACTGAGCAATATCAATATCACCATAAACAAAGACAAAAGAACACAAGAGAATTATCCCAGGAAAACCCCAAATGGGGGAAAAACCCAACAACCTTTCTTAGATTCCATTCACAAAGCAAGTCCAAAATAGAGAAATCTTAGCTCAAAGGCTACCAGAAACACCACCACAGTTGCAGTAGCAACTCTATACCAAGATAGCGCACAAGAGAGAGATACCAAAAGACTGAACAAGAAGGAACTGCGTCACTGCAGCTACTGTGTCACCCTCTCCAAACTTGCGCCTTGCTTCTGGGTGGATGAGAGAGTGTGAGTGAGTGAACAAATGAGCCAAGATGTCCTTTATTTATAGTCTTCCTGGCCACTAGACTGGGTCGACTTCTTCTTTGGAAAGGTACCACTTCATTATTTTAATTCTTCTGGGCCAACTTCTCTTCTGGGGTGTTTCAACATCTGTCTAATGGATCTTTTGCTTCCAGAATCTTCTCCGCATCTGAGAAAGGTCATCTAGGAGGGAACGATCCTCTCGCAGCTACCAAACATCAAAACTCCCTCTTAGCTAGGGAGGTATCTTTCACGATGTCTTCATCTAGTAGTCCATTGACTATTCTGCAATCAGCTGGTAGCACACAACTGCCACATTGTCGTCGATAGCTTGAATTGTCTGTCACAGTCTCTGCAATCAAATATCACACAACTACTCCCAACGTGATCTGGTAGTCTCCATGGCAATCAATTAGTAACACACAACTACTACAATGCCATCCAATAGAACACGACTGTGCCAATCCATAGTAGTACACAACTACTATCAGTGGTGCATAACCACTCCTAGTAGCACACAACTACTATCAGAGACATATAGTCTCCATGCAATCAACTAATAGCTACACAAGCTATCACCATGCAGTTCAACAATCTCTATGATTATGCAACAATCAACTAGTGGCACACAACCACTACAATATGTCCTCAACCATAATCATAGTCTGCCACCTCCATGACTATGCATCGATCAACTAGTAGCACACAACTACTACAATGCCATCAAACCATAGTTAGGATCCGTGTGACTATGCAACAATCAGCTAGTAGCACACAACTACTACAATGCCATCAACCATAGTCATACCTATGATTATGCAACAATCAACTAGTAACACACAGTTACTACAATATGCAATCAACCATAATCATAGTCGATGTTTCTATAACTATGCAACAATCAACTAGTAGCACACAACTATTACAATATGCCATCAACCATAGTTATAGTCTCATCTAGTAGCACGAAGCTACTACCATAGTCCTCATGACTATGCGTGATATTTCTTCTCTCATCAGGTCCGACAATGCATTACCCCCTCAGTCACATGACTGATCTAGGGAACCCTTGTCCAGAGGGGTTAAGTCGGCATGAGAAGAAACAACACCTCCCTCTCAATGAGGGTGGACATTCGACATCACGCCAAGCTTGTCCCTGAAGTACTCATACTTCACTCTTGACAAAGGCTTGGTGAGAATGTCCGCTATCTGCTCATCCGTGGATATGTACTGGAGCTCTACAACTCCCCTCTGCACCATGTCTTGGTTGTGATGATATTTGATCTCTATATGCTTAGACCTGTCTTGAAATACAAGGTTCTTTGTAAGCTTTGCACAACTTTGATTGTCCCAATGTATCAAAGTTGGCTCCAACTCTAGATCAATTTTATGCAAGCAACTTCCGGAGCCAAACTGCTGTTAATATTATGGTAGTTGCGGGAGGTATTTACCTCCACGTGTAAACCTGACGAGAATAGAAGACTCTGGAAAGCAAGAGAAAACCCTAATGAGTTGGCTAATAACCCTAGAAGTCTTGTCGGCTCAAGAAGATAATTTCTATTAGGTTATTAGCCTCCAAGAGAAGAAGCCAACCAGAAATAATAATAATATACTGAACAGACATGTACCCAGAAGGAGAAGTCGGCCCCAACAAATCTGGCAGAACCACTATAAATACAGGGCGCCAGTTCTCATTTGATACATCTCATAATTGCAGAGCAACAACTGGTGCGCACTGTAGTTCCCAGTTTGGAGCACACGTGTGGAGGAGAGCTGTAGGTGCAGCTGCTGCAACAACTAGTTTTTCAGTATTGGCTTGGAATATCTCTTGGATAGGGTTTGAACTATCTGATCAACTATTGTTGGTGCGCTATCCTTGGAGGAAGATGCGCTACACCTTGTTTGGCTATCTAGCCTAGGGTTTGCTTCCAGAGTAATTCTCAGTCAAGGTTAAGGTGCTCGGAGGGTGGCTTCGGTCTATGGTTGGGTGACAAGGGTATTGTCAATGGTAAAACAAGCACACAATCTTCTATATTCTAACAGGTTATGGGCCCACACCTCCTTCATTCAGTCTAAACGCTGGAAGGAAACATAGCCGCTAGGATATTGAGCTCGTTGAGGAACTGCCGCTAGGGTTACTAGCAGAAGCAACTTCCAAGACACTGTCGCTAGGGTTACTAGCAGGAGCAGTTGCAGAAACCCTAAAACCTCTTGTTGAGGCACCTTAAATGAATGGATTGACCTAATCTTCGGATAGAATTGTGCGCTCTAGCCTAGCGCATCACCTGATACTCTCAGCAAGCCAAGACGTGAAGTTTGAAATTCTGGTCAAATCTAAGGTTGACCAAGTCAAGCAGCCATGACTAACTCTATGAAGTTTGAGAACAAGTTAGATGGAGCCTCTAACTTTAGAGCGTGGAAGACAAGGATTGACCTCATCCTTGCCAAGAATAAAGCGCTGGATATCGTGAAACCAGAGTTTGAAGAAGGAAAAGAGAAGGAACCGCAGAACGTTGTAGCTATGGAGAAGTTCAAAGATATTGACATCAATGCCATGAGTATCATAGTGGATTCTATAAAAGACCACTTG
>CBVK0100657946.1:0-10392 GCA_900067695.1 Picea abies
ATGCCCTAACAAATCTCTTCTCAGTCAGAAACATTGGACAAGTTATGAGTATGAAGAATGAGCTCTGTGACATAAAGATGAATGATGATGACAGCATAACATCATATTTTGTGAGGATCTTTCATTTAAGAGATCAACTACAAGCTATTGAAGAGATCACTTCAGAGAAGGAATTGGTAAACATAGTACTGAATGGTCTTCCCAAGACGTGGGATGCATTTGCCGCAAGCATGAACACAAGGAAGGAGTATTCGACATTTTAAGAACTTTGGACTTGCTGTGCTCAAGAAGAATCAAGGATCAATGCAAAAGAGAAACCCCAAAAGAAGTATGATGATCAAGCCTTCACAACAAGATTCAAGAACTTCAGGAACAAAAGGAAGTTTGGCTCAAGGAGGAAGCCAAATCAAGAGAAAGACATTTTAGAAGTACAATGCTTCAACTGTCGAAAGTATGGTCACTACAAGAATCATTGTTCCGAGCTAAAGAAAAGGAAGGAGAAACACGAAGCATCAATTGCCAAAGAAAAGGAACCTACAAAGAAGACTAAGCAGGATGGAAGAGACTTCTTCTTCTAAAAGGTAACAACACTCTTCTTATTTCTTGTACATATCTTGTTTGCATCGTCTCTGTACATATCCTATATATCTATCTCTTGGAAGATAATATGTTCCAAGAAGAACTATACCCATGGAAGAACAAAATGAAAATAGATATCATTAGATAATACACATGAAAGAATGAAATACAAATCATGTGGAAGCTATTAAAAGATAAGACGAATCAATCATGAAGAGACTTAGAAGAAGTAAAGACAGAAAGAAGTCAGCAATCGAGAGGAAATTGGAAACAGACTTATGACGTTTTGTAGAAAACAACAAGACGGAAGCATGGACTCTGTTAGACAAGAGAGCCAATTATATATTACAAAAGACAATAAGGATGCAGATGGAAGCGTGGACTCTGTTAGACAAGAGAGCTAATTATATATTGCAGAAGACAATAAGGATGCAGATGGAAGCATGGACTCTGTTAGATGGAGGGCGCTGATTATATGCACTTATACATGAAGCAAGGATTAGGAGGGAGCTAATCCTATGATCCATTGAAGATGATGAAACATGTATATCCATGGTAGCAGCCATGAAAGACAGTACGTGTTCAGTTCAACCGCAGGAGAAGACGTCTTCGAAGAGAAGCCTTAAAGTATTCCTGGTTGTCCATCCAGATCCGTGATCCTATGATGAAAGGAAGAAATGGAATCTCTAGGGCATGGAATCTATAAGAAACTCCATGGACCCAAGAGCTAAAGAAAAACACAAGGATTCCAAGAAAGCAAGAGAAACTAGAACAACCAGTCATTGTATCAAGAATCACAAGATTACCAGCCTGATATGAAATCACTAAAAGCAATCAAGTAGAAGAACTGAAAGTCGTGATGAATGAAAGCATTGCGAGATCTAGAACTAGAGGTTCTCCCAGATGGAGGGAGAAGACTATGATGATTACTTGTTCCAGTACACCAGACATATCACTACATGGGTCATTATGTCATCCGCAACATCCATGAGTTGGAGTTCTACATCAGATGAATGCAAAGAATGTTTTCTAGATAAATTGAATAAAGAGCGTATGAAGAGCAATCTCAAGACTTTGAGGCATACTAGAAAGAGACTCTTATATGCAGATAAAAGAAGATAACTTTGGTGGAGAACATCCAGTGCAACAGAAGCGTGGTGAAGATTTCCTATAACATCAAGATGACTACTCAGTAGATCAGATGACTACTCAGTAGATCAGATCTCATGATGACAGAAGAAGTGCCACATGGATATGTTCCAGTTTTCCAACTATGATATACTCTATTGTTCAGAGCTACATAAAGCCTTCACAGTGTTCCAGACTAAAGTACATTTGAAATCAAGCATTACATTATCTGTAATGAAGTCCAGAAAGGAGAAAGTGATTCTCCAAATACATATCTCCACAGATGAGCAGATAAGCAAACATTTTGGTAAAGCTTCTATTCAAGATGAAAGAGTTTGCGTACTCAAGCTGGAATTCGTGGAAACAACTTCCTTCTTATTGAAAAAGGAAGAAATGACTCTCCAGGTTAGGAGGGAGCACTGGAAATATTATTGAAGACATTCATTGAAAAATAGTCCATCTTGGACAGATGCTTTCCTGTTTGGAAAGTGGATTGAGATTTCTGACGGACAGTCACTTCCCATTGTGGTTAACATGTGAAGTAGTCTGATTGCTGATGTATCATAGACAACGACTTCCCATTGTGGTTAACATGGGGAGTGGTCTAGGGTAGTCTCTCTTCTTGAGGGTTACTCAAGAAGACTGGCCCGCCTCGCCGGATAACGATTTCTTATTGTGGCTAACATGAGGAATGGTCCGTTTTGGAGGTTGATGCAGGACAATCTTTTCCTCTTTTGGTTAACAGAGGAAATGGTCTGGACAGTCATTCCTTAGGGTTTATACATTCTCTCCAGCGTGCACTTTGATTAGTGTAGGAGGAATGGCCCAGGGTGGGGAATGGTCCAGGCTCAACAATCAGGGATAGACATTCCTTAGGGTTTATACATTCTCTCCAGGGTGAACTTTGATTAGTGTAGGAGGAATGGTCCAGGGTGGGGAATGGTTCAGGCTCAACATTCCTTAGGGTTACACATTCTCTCCAGGGTGCACTTTGATTAGTGTAGGAGGAATGGCCCAGGGTGGGGAATGGTCCATGCTCAACATTCCTTAGGGTTATACATTCTCTCTAGGGTGCACTTTGATTAGTGTAGGAAGAATGGCCCAGGGTGCGGAATGGTCTAGGTTCAGAAGACAGGACAATTATTCTTCCTTGCTTGAGAAGAATAGTCCAGATATCTCATTGTTCTATTCTAAGGCAGATATTCTTTCAGAACTTACAGATGTGAGTGAAAGATTGGCCCGAATGATTCAGTTTATATCATAACATTGTTTCTGTGTAGGTTGCTATCAGATGTTTGTTATGAAGACTGTATGACAGTAGATGTAGACTACTATGGTGGATATGTTCCACTGTTCGTGAGGTGTCTTGTCCCTAATATCTTGTGAGGACTTCTATTCTTGACGTACACAACTGTACTGGATGCTTTTGCCCATA
Organism: Picea abies; assembly: GCA_900067695.1. Lineage (NCBI taxonomy): Eukaryota > Viridiplantae > Streptophyta > Pinopsida > Pinales > Pinaceae > Picea > Picea abies. Next base: position 3,143 of record CBVK0100657946.1, read on the forward strand.
AGTGCATGGGTAGGCCCTGATCATGGATCATCGCTTTCGTCATTTCTACAATGGATCTATTTTTTCTTTTTGCAATCCCATTTTGCTGGGGGTTGTAGGGAGTAGTTAACTCCCTCTTAATACTTGCTTCTCCTGAAAAATCTTTAAACTCCTTTGAGGTGTACTCACCTTCAATATCGGATCTCAAGACTTTAATCTTTCTTTCAGAGAGATTTTCAACTAAAGCCTTGAACTCTTGATACTTGTTAAAGACTTCATCTTTCGCTTTCAGGAAGTAGATCCATGTCTTTCGAGAATAGTCATCTATGAATAGGACATAGTATACAAAGTTTCCTAACGAAGGCACCGTCATCTGTCCACATACATTAGAGTGTATGATATCCAAGATTCCCTTGGACTTGCTATCATTGCTGGTCAAGCTTCCCTTGACATTCTTGCCAAGAGCTCAACCTTTGCATACTCCATCATGATCTTCCTAGATCTCTGGTAGACCTGTAACCATCTTGCTTACTACTGGTAGTGCTCTATAGTTTATGTGAGCAAGCCTTCGATGCCATAGCTCACTAGAGCTAACATTGTTGTGTACAAAGGCTTGTTCTTGGTGTCCGTTCAATTTGTACAATCCTCCTCGGACACCAATCACGGTCGCTTTATCCATGCTTGAATTCTTAGGCCATAGAAGAACTTGGCCATCCACAAAAGCTAACCTAAATCCTTTATCTTATAAAGTAGAACTGGAAAGAAGATTCTTTTTCAAGCCTTGTACAAACATAATATCTTTAATCAGAAGAGGGTTACCCGAATCAAGTTGTAGGGAGGCTTGTCCAACACATTTGATTGCATGCTTGGAATCATCCCCAAGCACTACTTGAAGAGAAGAGTCCTTTTTCGTCCGATTGGATAGAGAGTTTCTGAATCCGGTCATGTGCTTGGAAGCACCGTTATCAATGAGCCAAGTGTCACTCCCTTGAGTGATGGTTCCGGTTAGTGCTGAAACAGATACAAATTCTTCATTCAATCTATCTTCAACTCCCATGTTGGTTGACATTTTCATTGACAGAAACCCTAGCACTGGAAAAACTCCCAATTTTCGAAACTTCGCCAAATTGTAGTCTGAGGGTTTCAGGGGGTGCGCTAGGGTAGGGCGCATTGCTCTATGTAAAGAAAAATCCCAACGCCTTTGGGGTTAGTGCTCAACGAGCTTGACAAGGATTGCTATGCAACGACAACGTGGAGTGGGACCATAACCTGTTAGTGTTTCTTTACTTATAGAGTAGTAGTGTTCTTTTACTTCTTTAGCATTAACTTGTTTATCATATATTGAGCAATATCACCAAAACATAGACAAAAGAACACAAGAGAATTATCCTGTGAAAACCCCAAATGGGGGAAAACTCCAACAACCTTTCTTAGATAGATTCCATTCACAAAGCAAGTCCAAAATAGATAAACCCTAGCTCAAAGGCTAGCTCAACCAGAAACACTACCACAGTTGCAGTAGCAGCTCTATACCAGGGTAGCACACCTCCTCAAGGAGTAACGCACAAGAGAGAGATACCAGAAGACTGAACAAGAAGGAACTGCGTCATTGCAGCTACTGCGTCACCTTCTCCAAACTTGCGCCTTTCTTTGGGGTGGATGAGAGGGTGTGAGTGAATGAAGAAAAAAGCCAAGACGTCCTTTATTTATAGTCTTCCTGACCACTAGATGGGGTCGACTTCTTCTTTGGAAAGGTGCCATTTCATTATTTTAATTCTTATTGGTCGACTTCTCTTCTGGGGTGTTTCAACATCTGTCCAATGGATCTCTTGCTTTTGAAATCTTCTTTGCATCTAAGAAAGGTCATCTAGGAGGGAAAGATCCTCCCGCAGTTACCAAACATCAACAGAGATCAATGGCCCTCTTTTAATTAAATCATTAAGTGACTCAACTTAAGTCACTTTATAAAAAGACTTAATTAATAATGTGAACTCTAGAAAAAGCATAGGATACATTTAATGACGATTTCCACAAGAAGACACACTCGCGGAAATATCTGTCTGAGCTACAAACACTAACATTAATACCGCGAAAGACACCAACTGTACACATCCCATAATCCAGTTTACAATTTAAGATTCATTCTCAACCAAAGGAGAATTAACCTCAAAAAAGACCAACTGACTCTGTCATATGACTTAGACAGGTCCAGTTTGAGCACCACCCCTGGAAGCTTAAACTGCTTGATTGAGTGAATAGCCTCATGAGCTAAGCTACTACGTTATGGATTTGATGATGCCGATGAAACCCAAATTGCTTTTCCAAAATCAAATCACTGAGGATGGGTTTTGGTCTATGAGTTATCAGCTTAAAACACCAATTTGTATATGGCGTTGCAACACTATATGGGGCTATAATCATCAAAGGATAAATCGTGTTGCTTCTTAGGAATAATAGTAATGAATGTGGAATTGAGAGTGCCAAGCATCTTACTCGAGCTTTGGGAATCACACACCACCTTCAACATAGCTTCCTTGATCAAATCATAGAAATCAGTGTAGAATTCAATCGTTAATCCATCTGGACATGGACTCTTTCCCTTCTTTAAAGAAGAAAGAGTGGAAAGAACTACTCCGTCTGTAACCTCTGCTTCCAATAGTTGGTTCATTTCATTCGTAATTGCTCAAGGATTTTTATTAAGGATTTGGAGAATCTCTTGAATTGGGCAACCCGTGGGTTCTTTGAATAGGGAGCTGAAATGATGGACCTCGACCTTTGCCTTTTCTTTAAAGGATCTTACCACTTCACCCTTTGAATTTTTGATCTCCCATATGATATTAATGTTTTTCTGGTATTTGGCAACAGATGGAAAAATTTGGTATTGCTATCTCCTTTCTTAATCCACACTGCTCTGTGTTGGAGATATTACTCACTCGCTTAGGTAATTATTTTCCTAAGTTTCATAGTCCAATGTTGAGAACGCTTCCTTAGATGAGAATATTCTCGCTAGAGCATCTTACTCGAGCTCTGGGGATCTTCTAAGTGCTGAGCAGAACTGTCGCATTATAAAAGAGTCCGCCCATCCTAATTTGATCTTCTGCATGGGGGGTTTATAGGGTTCTTGGAAAGAATTTGATGTATTTCGACTCCCATGATAGCTTCTATTTTGAGCATCACTTGTAGTGGAAATAATATTCTTCGACATACTGGTCATTTGTTTCTGTTGATACAAGGATTGGCTAAAGTATCGATTTTTGTGATTAGGATGCTGATAAGGCATCCTTGCAACTTGATCCTTAATTCGTATACTTGTAGCTTTTTGTTGATTAAATTTTGGAATTGAGTCTTCTTGATATTTTTGGCTTGTTTGTACCTCGACATTTGAAAACTTCTTTACATCAGCTGGATTTGCTTCCTTTTGAGTTGTAAGGTTGATTGGGTCTGTCATCGTTTCCTTATCGACTAATGATGTTTTGTGATCCAGTTTTTCTCGTAAAGTCTTTTTATCATGCTTCAACTTTTTAATATGAGTTAATAAATCTTGATTATCAACCCTTAGGCGTGAAATTTCTTCTTCATCTTCTGATTTGCCGACTTTATTTATAATATTTCTATTCTCTGGCTTTTCATCTTTCATCTTTTTAATTTGTTCAAGCAGATTTTTATTAAGGTTCTTCAAACGAGAAGCTTCTTAATCCTTTCTCGATAATTTCTTCTCGAGATCTTGATTATCTTTCTCCAACTCCTGGACACGTTGTTTTGTATCCCTTGACTTCTTAATTTGAGTAAGTAGTTTTTCACTATGATTTTTTAAGCGAGTTATTTCTTCATCTCGTTCTAGTAAGTCTTGGTCCATTTTTTGTCTTTCGGTCTTTAGTTTTTCATTTTGTGCAATGAGTTCTCGAATACATTCTCTGAAGTAATGATTATCTTTTTGTGTTAATCCATTAAAATATTTTTCCTTCTCAATTTCAAACTGTAATATTTTATTGCTCGCTTTATAATGTCCTAATTCTCCTTCCAATATTCGTGATTGTATTTCTGAATTATCTTGATATTCTTCCATAATAAATGATTTTTAAATGTTTCTTCAATCCTTTTTAGAATTTTTTTTTTAATTATATTTTTAAATAATTCACAACCTTATAATTCTCTTACACTTCACAACCTTATAATTCTGATATTTGGTTAACTTTTATAACTTTATAAAAATAACCTTTTATTTAAGTGTAAGTCCTTCTACTTTAAAAATATTAATATTTAAAAATATTAATATCTGACTTATAAAACAAAAACTTCACCTTTCCACTTTATTTTTGGTACATTTTATTGAAACTTTGAATACCTTTTTTACTTTTTTTCTCCAATTTTTTTATATTTTAAAAGCAATTTAATAAATACTTTATTTAAAGTGTAACTTTTTCAGTTTAAAATGTTAAACCTTGTCTTTTTACTTATAACAACCTTCACTTGTTATAGCTCCTTTGATAGTTGAGTATTAAAAAAAAAGACCCTTGTGTATTTTTAATATAATCCTTTTTTATATCAAGTTACTTTCTGAAATATCACTTTCTTGGTAATTTGAACAATCACTTTATCCCTTTTAATTTGGAAATTAAAAGATATATATATTTTAAAATTATCCTTTTATATCTTCAAATTAAAGCTTAAGGACCTTTTCTTAATATATCTTTGACTCTTTTTTTCTCAAATTACGAATGTTCTTATTTCTCTTATTTTCCCAATTTTGTAGTTGATAATTGACATAAGGCTCACGACTTGATTGCTTTATCCACTGAGACACTAATTAGGAGTTCACTATGTAAATATCCACTTATTATGGTTTCCGATAGTAGTGATTTAAGCAATTTTTAAAACAATTTTTAATCCTTTATAACTAGACGCACCCCTTGACGTACAGATAGCAATGTTTGATGAATTAATGGTAAATCCGTACGATGGCAGATGAAATAATACTTGATTGTACGGACTGACAACACCAATGGTAGTACGGGCAGATACAACGAACAATATGATAGCGGATTTGTACGAACACGACGGAACAATACGACTGCGGATTTGACAGGACGGAATAGTATGGGTTGAACGGTTGGCGGTTGTGGTGATATTGTAGCAGCGAACGGATAGGAGGGAAGGGGAAAGGGGTGGGAGGGAAAGGGAAGGGGAACAGGTTACGGTGGAGGGGGAGAGGGATGGGAAGGAATAGGGTTACGGTGGAGGGGGAGAGGGACGGGAAGGAACAAGGTTACGGGGTTATGGGGAAGGGAAAAAAGAACGGGAAGGGTTGGGGAATGGGGAATTGGTTGGGGGAAAATGGGATATGGGAGAAGGGAAAGGGGACAACCCACTAGAGAACACTAGAGCTACACCTCGTTGTCACCATCATCGTCATGGGCTACACCCGCATGACGTGCTCACCCATGGCTACAACCATGTTGTGAGTATCATCATTATCCATCCATCTCACATGGCATGGGCAAGACCTACATGGTCTTGCAGATCGCTAGCATCACCAAAGCTACACATGCTATCTCATGATCATCCAGATCATATTACGAGGAGCACCATCACAACCATATAGGTTCTCGACTACGCCACTAGCGTACTAGACTGTCTCATTGGTGTAGCAACAACTCGACATACCATACCATCTCATTGTAGTAGCCTACAACTCGACATAAGGCCTACAACTTGACACAATTCCTACAACTCGACACAAGGCCTACAACTCAGGATGAAGCCTACAAGATCCTTCTTTTCGAATTTTTCCATAAACTCCCTCTAACTGAGAGAATCTCGAACCACGCTTCCATCTGCTGCATGCCCTTATGCATCCTGTAAAGTGTCACTGACTCCCTCTAAGTCCTTTCAAGTCTTGCTTTCTGTGGTAACCTTCCTGGAACACGTAGGATAACCTGCCCGAAACAGGAACAACAAGAGAAAAAGTATTTCCAATATAATAGCATTTTATATAAGAACATATCAATTTCATGGTAATTCATTATAGCATTACCAAGGTGTCCTGCCTTAGAACAGGAACAAGAAATATTTCCTGGAGGAGATGTTAGTTCATATTGCAATTAAGTACAATAAACATTTATATTAATAGTACATGCTACTAAGTATTCATTTGTTCCTAACATTAATAAAATCTAAAGGATTGCAACACTTAAGCAACAATAAAAATATCAAACCTGATATGCAAACCCGGAGTCTAGCTATTGGTCCACTTGAGTTGCTTTTCTTCTGAGACAAGTATTCTTTCCAACCTAGACAGTGTGTTGTTCCTCTGAATGTATTAGATCCGAGATCTTTCTGGCTCTACGATTGCTTCTTGGACAAAGATCCCTATTGTTTCTCCTACTCTACATTCATGTGCTTAGAAGCTCCAAAAATCAAACTTTTCATCCTTTGATGCTTGCTCTTCAGTTTGTGGTTCCATAATTTTGCCCTTTGTTCTTTGGAAGGATGATGTCAATCCTCGTCTTCCATGCTCTACCAAGAGACCATGCTTCTGCTGCGCCACTATGATTTTATGGAGGAAGTCATGATTGTCTTTGACTTTGACATTGACCAGTGTTTTGACTTTGACCAGTCAAACCTTGACTTTGACCTAAAAATTCAACTTTGACGTTTTTGATGGCTGAGGCCACTAGGAGATGTGTTGGGTTAGGGCGCACTAGGATATCCAAGAATTATTCCAAACGCTTCACTCAAAAGTGCCCGAACAATCAGGTTAGGGTTTGTTGCTGCTGCAAGATTATAAATCCTAGCTGCAACTGCAATTGTGCTACAACGAGCTTGACAGAGAGCTATGGATCTACCTTCCAGTGGTTAGACTGTTAATTATATGAGCAGATTTGAGATATTTATTGCATGGTGATATAATACAAGGATTGATTGTGTACATTGAATGCCCATATCTCTTATTTATTTATTGAAGAAGTGATATAAGTCATTTGTCTTTGTTTTAGTAATCATTGACTTCGTCAATAATTACATTTGATCATTGCTCATATATATTTTGAAGATAGTCATTGATACCTTGAAGTACTAACCACTGCAGCACATACTTTTAGTTTATTTGTCTTGTCTCGCAAACAGGTGCCATCTAGTGGAACATCTTCTTCTTGACTATCTTTCTTGGTAGTAATCTGTAAAAGGGAACTCTTATCTTGATCCATTAGCCCTTTAGCCCTTTCATAAACCCAGATTACTAGGGACGTCTCCCTTGGACTAGCCATCCTAAA
>CBVK0100657950.1:0-10241 GCA_900067695.1 Picea abies
GATCTAAGGAGAGTGAGAGGCACACATTGAGCTGAGAGCTGAAGAGGGCGGTTTGCCTGAGGAAGAGGGCGAATTTGCAGTTGGAGGAAAGGTGATTTTGCGGGGCCGAAAAAAAAGCTGGGTCGAAAAAGCTGTGTGAAAAAAATCTGGGCGGAAAAAGTTGTGCAAAAAAGCAAGACTGAAAATGCTGTGCAGAAAAAACATGGTCGGAAAAAGCTGGGCCAGAAAAGTTGGGCCGTATAGGCCGAGTTTGCTAGGCTGTAAGAAATTTCTGAATTATAGCGGCTGTAATTATTTTCTTCCTCTGAAGCCAATAAAATCCTCTTATTTATTGGTTTTCCCTTCGAGGTTTTTTCCAGGGGCATTGCCCAGAAAAATCTGTGTTCAAATGTGTGTGTTGTTTTTCCAGGGGCATTGCCCAGAAAAATCTGTGTTCAAATGTGTGTGTTGTTTATGATTCTGCTGTGCATTTTAATGGTTAAAACTTAGCGGTAATTTTTTTGCATAGTTTACAGAATTTATATCAGCAGTAGATTAAATTATGAGTTGCTAAATTATTGGCATAAAATTTCTGATTGCTGGGTTTCAAGTAATTAACATGACCAAAAAATATGATAAATACAATAAATAGATGAATATTTTCCTCAACCTAATATAGACAATAGTGTCATCCAAACCATGGGGGTCGGACTTGGCAGTTTGTTATGTGCTTCAACTACGCAATCTTTACAACATTTTATTCTAGTTGACAATGATTTAGAGTGCTCCTCTTACAGTTTAAAGTCATCAATTCTTTCTTGTAGCAGTAGAAGCAAGATTTACACATACCTTGTTGTGTAGACTATACACAAACCTTGAAAGATGACAAAGGCTTGTGAAGGTAGACATATTGAAGTGTTAATGTACAAGTAATTAGTCAATCTATTCTTAAGTGACATTAAGTTTTAATCTATTCTTAAATGACATTAAGTTTTACATAGTTGGCAATCTCACATAAGTTATCCAGTCCTCTACATAATTGAACCATAAGCAGTGTGGATCATAGTTGAAAATATGGGTGAAAAATCTCTAGCACCGCAATTTTTTACAATGCAAACATTCAAACGAAAAATCACGTAGTTTTAAAAAAAAATCAGAAATTGCAGTTTTTGGTAAAAATCGATTAAAAATTGCGCCATGATGGAAAAATCGCTTGGCGCGATTTTCACCCTCTTAAAGCCCAATTTTGTTTTCTCATTTGTCTTGGCAGCTGTTGGGGAATGAGAGGGAAGGGGTTTACCATCATCAACAACCAATTTTAAGAGGGCCAAATCATTGTTCTCATCACCATCAAAGTTATTTTTTTGGAGCAGGGATCAATTCTTATCTACCTACGGTGTTGTTATTCTTAGATTCCAGGTGTTTCTTCAAATTCCACCCTCTTAACTAGTTTTTTTCTAGATTTATGTCGGGTTTTCAAAGTGCACGTTGCCTACTTCTTATTATCATTTTTCATGGCTCATAGAACAATTTATATGTTTGTTTGTTTTGTTTTTTCTTACCAACAAGATGTCTTTTTTTCAATGGTGTTTGATCATTTTTTTCATTTTCTTTTTGCCCTAGTTTTGGAGTTGGAAGTCAAGTATTGCCTTACCAATACATCGAAGCCTTTGGACCCATTTTAGTAGTATGGTGAACCTGAAGATGGGACAAATCGACAAAGATTGTCTTGTAAACTATGTGGGCAACCCATGGCAAGAGGGGTTAGCCAATTGAGGTACCACTTGACTAGAATCGCAGGGCATGATGTTGGGATTTGTAGTGCATCAACCCTAGAGATTATGCGAGTTGCCCATAATGCTAATTATGAAAATGATAAAAAGAAGGAAGAAACAATGACTACCAAAGCTAAACCTGTTGTTCAGTGGAGTGGCTAGATCCTTAAGAAAACAAAAGCATATTTGGGACTCAGGGCAGTGACAGGGACTCCAAGGATTCACCTTCCATGAGGACCTCACCTTTCTTTGTTTTAAGAAATGGAGATGGGGCACAACCTTCCACCCGTTTTGTGGTTAAGAAAAGGAAGCAAGAAGCAAACAGGTTTGCGGGGGGGTGTCTTTTCTGGAGCAACATACCTTTGAGCATTATAAAGACCTATTCATTTTTCTAGTCAATGTGTGATGCTATCGCTATTGTTGGCCCTGTTATCGCACAGTTTGTAGCTAGGTCAAAAGGCTAGAGGATTCTTGAGACATGATCTCCTAGTTATCCCTAGAAATCGAGGATAACAGGCCCAAGGTATAAGTGCCCTACCTATGAGGTGTTGTGGGGGCCAATTCTTCAAGCACAAAAGAATGACACCAATACTAGATTAGAAGACCTAAAGAAGTCGTGGGAGGCCACTGGATGCACGACAATGTTCGATGGTTGAATAGATGGGACGGATAGGACCCTTCTTAATTTCTTGGCACATTGCCCTAGGGGTACAATGTTTATTAAATGCGTTGATATATTGGTGCATGTTAAGATGTGACATTGTTGTGTGAATTGATGGATGGGTTTGTTCGAGAGATTGATTTGCAACATGTTGTGTAAATAATAATGGATAATGCAACTGATTATGTGGCTTCCGGCAAGTTGCTAATGGAGAGGCACCCCATAGTGTTTTGGACTCCATGTATTGCCCATTGCATCGATTTGACGCTTGAGGATGTGGGAAAAGTATCCTTCGTCAAGGAGGTCATTGATTGGGCTAGGAGCATCACAAAATTTGTATATAACCATGCATTTGTTCTTTAGCCTCATGAGGAAATTCACAAGAAATATAACCATGCATTTGTTCTTTAGCCTCATGAGGAAATTCACAAGAAACATGGAGTTGTCGTGTCCTACAATCACACGTTTTATTAGCAATTTCATTTCTGCTCAATCCATGCTCCAATGTCAGTTTGAGTTGAAGCAGATGTGTGCTTGTGATGAGTGGTGTGATTGTGAATTTAGCACAAGATAGGATGGGAGAGCCATCATTAAACTAGTATACACCGATTCCTTTTGGGAAGGAGTTCAAGAAGTGTGCACGTGTAGCGAACCTTTAGTAAAGATCTCCACTTGGTTGATGGGGATAAGCCTGAAATGAGCTACTTGTATGAGGCCATGGATAGGGCCAAAGAAGCTATCCAATCTTCTTCTGTGGGAAAGGATACCTATGGTAATTTCATTCTCTCGAGCAATTAATGCAAAATTGAATTTCACCTTCTTCCTAGAAGGTTTTCCAGATTTTAGCCCTAGAATTTTCAACCTTTAGGACTGCTGTAAATTAGAGAATAAAACAGCAGCGGAAAGATCCCAATAGTTCACTTTAACCAGCCCCAACTTCCTAACAATTCAAGGAGAAAAGTTACCAAACAAAGAGATAAGTTTTAGCACCTCCTAGGGCAACTTATCAGCCAATAATCAGATCTGAAAATGCATTTTATAGCAGTATACCATTGGTAAAATGAACACCTTATATTCTTCCTTATATATCAAATCACTTAACAGTTTGCCCTTTTACTTATGTCCAATCAGCAAGACATAAATGGCTGTAAATAGCAAAGCATAAAGAACATATATAGCTGAAATTCGAATCTAAAAATGACACAAGATATGGACAGCTGGAAACTTCATATATAAGCTCAAGATGGTGCACAAGTACATACCGTAACCTTCTCTCAAGGCTAGTACAAAAATTCCAACTATCCAAAAAGCCCCAGCTAGGGTAAATCATCAAACCCGAGCTCAACCAAGAAGATCCAAGTGCAAGAATCTCTCCAACACAACATCCCAGGAAATACATTCTTCTCTTCTCTTCTTCACAAATCTACCAGAGGGTTTTCCTTCAAAACCCTAATCTCCAATATCCAAGGGATATACCCTAACCCTAGAACTCCAAGATGCTCCAAGAAGACCAAGAAACCCTAGTGCCTCAAGAGAGAGAGAGAGAGGGGAAGTGTGCACTCTCTTCTCTTAGTCACATTTTTTTCACATGAGTGAATACAAGTGAGTGAATGAATATGTTGTGGAAAGACTCTTTCCTTCCTCTATTTATATNTGAGTGAATGAATATGTTGTGGAAAGACTCTTTCCTTCCTCTATTTATATCAGATGTAGGGGAGGCCAACAATACTATGTGGGCCTAAGCCCTTACAAGCATCCTACTTGAGTCATTGTAGGCCACATGAGTGAGATGTCCACTCTAGAGTACAAGTGTTATGCTCCAATTGTGTTGTTGTGCACAATAGTGACTCTAAGGTGATGTAGCTACACAAGACAAGTCCACATCACTCCATTACGAGTCTCCATGAACTCCATCTATCCTCCAAAGCAATGTAGTCCACTAAGTCAGCTACCCCCTGCGAGAACACTATTGAATCCCTAGGCGTTGCCAAACCATCTCCAATCCTTTGAAGGACCTCCTCCATGATGCACAATGCTCCACATCCCTTGTAGGATGCTCTAGGACCTCCTCCATGATGCACAATGCTCCACATCCCTTGTAGGATGCTCTCTAAACAAGTGGCTACTCCATGAAGTCTCAATGAAGGGCGTCCACCAAACTACCAAGAGATCTCTAATGCATGAGGGAAGAACAACAAGCATTCGCTAAGCAAGCTATCTCAACTATGCATATCCATCATGAACCATCTTTCATGCTACAATCCATCTCGGACCATCTAGGGGTTGAACATACACCATGTACTCCAAATCTCATGAAGCACCCCCAAACATGGTGCAAGTATTTTCAAAGTAACATGAAAATCTATCGGTACCCTTGGATATAAAAACTGCATGACAATCTAGGATTTGATTGTGACGGTTGATGGATTGGGATGCTCTATCAGCCCATTTATGCAGCAATACTTTTCCTCAACCCTGCCTATTCATACTCATGTAACTTTGACTTCGATGGATAGGTGATGGAAGGACTCTTGACATGTCTCCAGAGGATGTTACTTGATGCCAATGCTCGCTGAACAATTTATTGTGAGATGGAGATGTATTAGGAAGCTTTTATGCAGCAATACTTTTCCTCAACCCTGCCTATTCATACTCATGTAACTTTGACTTCGATGGATAGGTGATGGAAGGACTCTTGACATGTCTCCAGAGGATGTTACTTGATGCCAATGCTCGCTGAACAATTTATTGTGAGATGGAGATGTATTAGGAAGCTAGTAGACTATTTGGCTTTGTGGATGTTGTCCATAAAAGGAGTATTTTGATGCCATGTAAGCCATTAAAGTTTTAGTTATGTGTTTTATTTGAAAGTTAAGTTATGGTTTCTTTATTTCTCATTTTTCACTATAATGAAATGTAATTTAAGTCTTTTTTTTTCTTGTTTGTTGTAGATGTTTGGTGGCGAAATTATGGTGAAAAGCACCAAATTTATTGAAATTTGTCATTCGGGTCCTCGGCCAAACTTGTAATGCTTTAGGATTGAAGCACAATTGGAGTGTGTTTGAAAAAATACACTCAAAGAAGCGCAACGGGTTAAAATTTCAATGCTTGCCAATTTTTTAGCCAATGTTGTCAATAATTCTATTCATGACTCAACGATTTTTTGCCGACGCCAATTTTTTCAACAATGGTATAGATTAATGCACCTACCATTTCATGGGTGTGGCTCGTAGGACCCTAGTTAGTGGTTTCTGGCCTATAAATCATATAATGCTTGGTTCATTTTTTGGTGAAAGTAGAGAAATTCATCTATTAAGAAAAGTAACATGTACAACAACCCAGGATATACCTGTTGGTGGGAAGAGAGAGTTAAAAAAATGTTGGCCCATTCCCTTAATAAAATAATCTGTGAGCTTTTTACAAGAATATCAAGAGAACTGAAGAAAGCTAAATATTTGACATTTGTATCTAACATCCATCTGTAATGGAAGTGAGAAATGATGCCTACTTGTGTATCTTGGGGGCTTTGGTTAGGTGCCTTTACTACAGATGATCTCCTTGGTTTTCATGGGTGTTGGTGAGTGTTATGGGCCTTATTTTGTGACTACATGAGAAGCATCTGATTCGTTTTTGTAGTGCTATCCAGGGAATGGGCATCCTCTTTGGCCGTTTTGTTCCATTTGTTATTCAGTGATCCAATCCAATTGGTTTTAACTTTTCTATTTTCTCCTTTTAAGGTTTTGGAAGCCATCTCTGTCCATTGCTTGCGTAACAGAGGGAGTATTTTTTTCGGATCTTTGTTAGGGGCTGCCTTCTGTGGCTGTTTGCCATAAAGTGGCCTGTGCTCTGACAAACCCTACACCTGAAGGCGGTGTCCTTATAATCTAACATTTGATCCAAAATAATTGTCTGGCAGTTCTTTGCTGAGATCTAGTTCAGCACACACAATTTAGCACAGGTGAACACTCTGGTTTCCCCATTCCTGCTGCTTGAGTTGATATATTTTCCCTAGGGATTCCCAATTATTTCATAGACTTCTTCCTTCCAGAAATAATGTGGGAGATTTTGGAAGCCTCACCCACACTGGTGTGGTGGTGACAGGCATTGTCGCTGGAATGGTTTCTGGAAACCATGGCTTCAAGAAGAGTCCTGCTCTTTCCCAAAACCAAGGTCTGCCTGTTAAGAGTCTCTCTATCCTCTGGGATTTTGAAATAAAAAAGATAAAAACATCTGGAACAGAAATTGATGTAATAATTCTAGCTCAGTTTTTGGCTTTGCATTGATTACGATTTCTCCATTTGGCCAGATTCTGTTGAATTTGTAGATGTGTGTGCATTCTATGTAATTCTGGAGCCTGTTTTCTGCTCTGTTCTGAGGTGATTGGACGGACTCTTGTTTTCCAATTTCTCTATAGTGAAGCTAACCCCTTGTACAGGGTGTTTCTCTGCTTTGATGCCCAGTACATGTGTACCTGCTTTGACCGCTTAAAAGGGAAGAAGGGGATAGTTTCCCATGGAGGCTTGGTCCTTGCCTGCTCGAAGGTTGGCTATTTTCATGTTGCTGTTTTCTCAGAAACGCTAGGCTTGTTGGACAGAAGTTGAAGGGTGGAGTGCTGTTGTTGGAGGAGGTGCCATGGTTTCTGGATTACAGATAGTGGAGCAACTGCCAATATAGAAGGTGGCATTCTGTGAGATATAGGGGAATGAATGATGGGTCATGGATGAGTTCGAGAGGAGCTACTCTGTGATCTATGGCTGTGTGCTTCTGTTGTGAGCTCTGGTGGTGTCTCTATATAGGTTCAGCAGGAACCCTATGAACAATTAGAGCGGATGATCCTGCTTTCTTGCCATCTTGTCATCTACATAGAACAGAAGAATCATTAGGAAAAAGCAGCATATATCACTTAGTAACCAATGCAATGCAATCTATAATATATCAGTCATATTGTTGGTAATAAAGTTCAAACCTAAAATCCATTTTAAAGATCATGAATATATATATAAATCCATTTAAAAGATCATGAATATATATATATATATATATATATATATATATAATGAGTATTTTAAAGTAGTATACTTGAAAATATTAAATTGCTTCTTTTGAAGGGCCAAATTGAATGTGTTTTTCCTAGAGGGAGAGCAAACCCGTGAAGGCAAAAAAATTCAATAAGACTGAGCAAAAACTGCTAAAATAATCATTGAAAATCTAAAACAGATCATAGTAATGTGGGGATGCAAAAGCGCTCCATTAAACTAGCTATTCAAAAGAATCGAAGACAAAAAATGATGGCAAAGGAGAAGGTTCTGTTGTACAATCCACAACATTTGCTCATTGAAGGAAATAAAATTTCCAGGATGGAAACTAGGATTAGATCTGCTCATACATTATGGAAGGATTGTTGGTAAGGAATAACACAAACTTGAGGAAGTTGATCAGGAAAGAAAATAATTTACATAGTGTGTTAGGTTAGATTGACTCAAAACAATGTCTCCAAAACCTAGAAATACCAAAGTCCAAGAGCAAATGCCCTTATGTCAGACAACCATATATCTCAGAAGTTGAGGCCAGTGCTAGACAATGGGTCTGGCAACTGGATTGGAATTATTATTTTATCAAGTCCATGGTGCTCCAAAATTGTTGTGGTTTCCCGAATACAAGAATTACTGAACCAAATTCCAGTTATATGTCATTGGTCACTGGTGTATTGTTTGCATGTAACATTTAGTTTGGTCAAACTGGCAAGCCTAGAAGCTTCTCTCGGGATTGTTAAATCCACAGTGAAATTTTATGCTTTGTCATAACTTGCACCTTGCAACTTAACATGCCGAGATTCACATTTTGCATAGCTACAAATTCCATTGAAATAACATGCACAGGGACCCAAAAGTTCGTAGAAATGCATCATTCTAAGGAGTTATGGGAAGCATGGTTATTGGACTTGGTCCTAGACTACCTGGATTCACAAGTCTAATTCAACTGAAGTCCAACATTCANGCTAGACTACCTGGATTCACAAGTCTAATTCAACTGAAGTCCAACATTGGGTTGAAACTTGAGACAGATCAGACCCGGCAGACCTGGTCAACGAGTCCATGACCTGGTCAGAACAGGCAAAGCCTTGCACAGACTCGGTTGTGTGGCTGTGCCTGCAGAGTTGACTTGCCGAGAATCGGGGGGTAACTCAGTCACGGTATTTACAGAAGGGCAGAAACTGCCCATAAGGTCATTTCTGCATCTTCCTTTTGCGATTTTTGAGACTCATCCTCTGCTGTGTTTATCCAACACACTCAGGCCATGTTTGACATACAGCCCGGCACACCAACAATGATCTTTCTTTGCATATTTGCACCATTTTTATCTTGAGAATTTCCAGACTTTCACAGTGGTAGCTAGGGCACATTAGGGCACATGACCAAGAAATTTTCAGCTAATTTTCTGAGTTGATTTTCAACAAGAAGGGGATTATTTTCAACTGAAACATTTGGGCACCATATTTCCTGAGCTAGGGCAACATTTTTGCAGATTTCTGAGCATTCTCCCAAATTATTTGAGCAGAATCAGCTGTTTTTCTAAGCACTTTTCCAGATTTTTGTTAGCTGCTTTTACTTGCAAAATGCCAAGGGAAAGGGATTTTGCTTGGAACTATTGCACACCAATCAAATGGGGCAAAGTGAAATTCATCTTTTGCGAAAACAAAACTAATATGCATATCAACAGGTTCAAGCTTCAAATATTATCTTGCCCAAGCCCCTAAAGGTGACGTGGAAGATTGTACAAAGTTGATTCATGATGTCCAACATCAGTCAAATCTAGCCTAGAAGCCATTAAGGTGGAAGAAAATTAGAGGAAAAAATCTCATTAGTGGGTTCTCAAATATGTTGACAACATATGATTAAGAAGAAGAAGAAATTGAAGAGAGCCAAGCTCCTTCTATTGGGACTCATGTAAGCATCACAAGAATCGAAGGTGGAACTTCCAGCCAACCTATTTTACATCCTAACACTAGCGTGGGAAGCATGCCTTTTTTGCACCTCGTTCTAAACTTGGCTCCCAACTGACCCTGTACAACATGATTTGGAAGAGAACATGTGCTTGAGCAAGCCAGGAAGGCGATTGAGAATTTTTGGTATTATTCATCTATTCCTTCCATTGTGGTTTAGACCTCCTATTAATAGGTTGTAGATGTTATTGCCATTGTTGGTTTGGGATTTAAAGCCCCTTCATATGAATCTTTAAGCACTGATATGTTGGTTGATGCAATTCACAACAAGTGTGAGTTTTAGAAAGATATTTGTGACTCATGGAGATGAACTAGTTGCACTATTATGTCAGACACATGGATGGACCAATGAAATACAGCCTTGATTTTATCATCTCTTGCCCCTCTTAAGATCACAAGAGAAAGCAAGGATTGAATGGAACCACCAACAAATTGTAAAACATGCAATAAAAAGGAGAGAACAACACTTGATAAAGAGCTTGCTAGTGCACTAGAGCTGAACCATAGGTGTGCTAGATTAGGAGACCATAAGAGAAAAATAGAGAGAGAACCAACCACAAAGATCACACCAAGACACCAAGAAGGTGCAATAGTATATGGTGCCTGTAGGCTTAAACACTTTTAGAGAGAGCAATAGCTTACAATGATGATTTATAAATGATACTAGAGTGTGTAGTTATACATAGCTCGAGAAGTAGGGTGCCCTCTCCAAGAAGGCCTATGGGCCCACATAAGATTGACTAGGTTGACCTTAAAACCATAACCTAGTATTACAATAAATGAACATAAGTTGGCCTTAGCCACATACATTAATGATATAATA
>CBVK0100657952.1:0-12776 GCA_900067695.1 Picea abies
TGGAAATACATTGAATGCTCATGTAATTTGGAAATAACCTAATAACAACAGTAAAAACTTAACACTTGAGTTTGTCATTCAGAATTTTTTTATCCTTAGCACAATCTTTATGAAAATGGCTGACATAGTTCAAGCTTCCTAAAAAGCACGAGAGCTGGGTCTTATCAGTTATTTTGTGTAGGAATTTTTCTGCAAATTCTACTGCATGGGTCTGAAGAGCAATTTGTCCATTTAAAATTTTATGACCCAGAAATTTGACAGAGGTTTTGAAGAGCTCCATTTTCTTTTTAGAAAGAACTAGACCAGGTTGTTTGATGATTTTTAAAAAGGTCTCCATATGCTTGAAATGCTGGTCGATGGAATCTGAGAAGACTAATATATCATCTATGTAAACATCAAAATCTGAAGACTAATATATCATCTATGGGAAGACTAAATATGCCTTCAAAGTATCATCCATAACCCTTTGAAATTTTGCTGGAGAATTTTTAAGACCAAAGTGCATAGCATTCCATTCATAGTGACCTGCAGGAACACTGAATGCAGTCTTGAATTTGTCTTTTTCCTTTATAGCCACTTCCAAAATCCAGATTTTAAATCAAACTTTGAAAATATCTTAGCATTTGCTATTCTATTGACTAGACTGGATTTGTGGGGTATAGGACAAGTATCATCTGCTATAACTGAATTCAAGGGAGTATAGTTTACTACCAATATTGGAACTCCTCGAATCTGTTCAGAGTGTTTATTAACATAGAATCCATAGTAGTTCCAGGGGCTAATGGACTCCCTAATTAATCCCTTTTTCAATAATCCTTGGATTTCTTCAGCACACAATTTTTGATATTTAGCATTCGTTGGGATTGCTCTGCTTTTACAAGGTTTTCCCTTATAGCTATCTTTGTATGGAAATTCAACAAAATGTGTCTTTCTTTCCCAAAATGCAGTTGGGAGTTCTGAGCATACCTGTTCTTCAAACCTTTTTTGCAATTGACTGATCTTGTCTTGAATCTTTGGATTTTTGAGTTGCTGATCAATTCTTTGGTTGCTCTTCATTTGTTGGAGTTCTTGAATCTTTTTCTCCTTTTCTACAAGAGTCTGAGACATTTGGACCATTGTGGACAATTTGGGAACTGATACAAATGGCAATACAAATTTTCTTTTGGATATTGTAATCAAATATCCCGATTACCCAAATCCAAGCTCTTATATACCATGGGGGCCTTTTCAATTAAAAGTTCGATGAAGGCATTTTTTTACCATGTGCTTTAAAGGGCACATATGTGGAGGTGGAATGTAATATTTAATTAGATTATTGTGGGCCTTAATGCATGGGAAGGAAAGGCCATGCGAATCATATAATGAAGGCCGCACCAATGAGGTCGTGAATCTTTATTTACCATATGGAAGGGGCCGTCACACATGGATTCGTGGTCAACTTTCCTTTGAATCACACAAGGTCACCAGACATGAACTAATTTTTTTTTTATGAGCTGTCCACTAAGAAGGATAGCATGTGTTGGAGGATTGGATGGCACCTATGCAGTATGTAGGGGACTATTTTCTATTGGATGAGCTGAAGAATCATGGGTTGCGCCCTTTCACACTAAGACGACCGATTTAAGCCACCATATAGCATGGAGCCGCTGTCCCTCATGCCACCACGGGTCCTCACACATGGAGCCCTCGTCCCTCATTCCTCAGCCATTTGTCATTTGATGGAGCCGCTTTCATTTGCATGGGCATGGGCCAGCCGTATATAGTAAAAGCATGAGCCACACTTCTAAGTTTATTCGCATGACATCGAGGGTGCATAGATGGAACGGTTTCCACATTTCATTCACATGCCAACCATATGGAAAGGGGAGTACATTCTGAAGATTATGGCAAATATTGATAATAAACGTTTTTATGCAGCTGCTTGCATGGTATCGGTTTTACATAGATGGGGCAGGTTCTATTCACCAGCCAACCATACTCTAATTTACATCAAAATCTGATTTTATTGACTCACTGGAATAATTGGCTGGGCCACATCTCATTGAGCGAGTTGACCAACATGTACATTGAATCATGGATGTCGTACAGCGCATGGGGATATCATGGCATTGGGCCGTCCTGAGTGATTTATCATTGAGGTTGACTTTCCTTCATAGTAAATTTGCATTTTTTGTATTATTGATGGGGGCTTGTAGAGTTCCAACACCTTCTAGAATACATGAAATATTATTTTTATTGTAAGAGGTGAAGCTAAAGGCTCTTTTAAAAAGGAGCAGCTCCCTCACTTCAGATTCATGTTGGATTTAGGAGAACTCCCTCCCTTGGAGTTTGATGACAGATTTCTTGGATGTGTTTGGAGAACCAATAACTTCTTGTGGGTGAGGATGTTTGTATTCATTTCATGGCTTTTCCCCTTTTGTTGCTGAAATAGCTAGATATATATCAGAAGTTAGAAGTTGGTGTACTGCTTCCATCTTCCGTTATCATTAGAACTCTGTTTATGAATACATTTCTTTCTCTATCTATGGATTGAAATTTCTCATACATGGTTCTTGATAGCAGTAGTATCCTGAAGTAGTGGGTGTTGTCTACATGTGTAATACTCTTTGCCATATTTCTGCAATACAGGGAAGCAAGGAAAGAGTATTGTGGGCTTGTACATTTCAGCCACATCACCTCTTTCTCATCTTTAGAACAGCCTCCCACTTGTGCCTTTGTTGTGACTCCATTCACCCAATAGACTAGGCACTAATCTCCAGCCTACCATCCACTTTGTTTTTGTAGAGTTCTATAACCCTGTTTTGCTGGAAATAACTTTTCACATCACCTTGCACTTCATAGATTTAGTTTCCAGCAACCCCATTAAGGGAAGCCTCCCTTGAGCCAGAGGAAAGCTGGCCTGAAGAGCAAAGGGGAGTTGGTGAGGTTACAGTGGCTAACCCCCTAGTTACCGAAATCTATCATCCTGGTGCTTGGGACTTTTTCACTTTCATGATGACAGATTGAGCGGTAACGCTTTCAAATAGTGAATCTTTGAAGCTTAGGGGACCTTTGCCAAAGCTTTCCCTCCATATTCCTAGCATACATGGCATCTTATTTATAATAAAATGAAAAATATACTTTAATAAGAACTAGAAAATATAAAATTTTAACATTCAAAGTTCTAAGAATTAAGAATTCAAGATATAAAATAAATTAAGAAATTAGAATCTAGCAACTAACTTTAAACCAATTCTTGGTAGCATTTTCTTTATCGCTTTAATTGCACTATTGGTGGAAGACAAGCTTATTTTCTTGAAGTTGTTGAAGAACTCTTATATGAGTACCATTCTTGAGGAAATGCTACATATAAACATGCCATCTTCATCTTTGCATCTGAATGGGAGCTTGGATCATAAAATAACATTGACTTTAGTTAGTATCTATTAGCATGTAAAGGCTTGTGGTGCTAATTATTCTAGTTGTGGTTAATGATCTCCTAAAGTGGGATGTATTTGTCTCGATCCCTTACATAGGTAGTTCTAATGGCCTCCTTGTCCCCATCCGTGGCCTCACAAGGTTGGTTTTGTGACTATGAACATTGAAATGGATTAAAAAATAAGGAATTAAAGAAGTAGATTTGGGTGATACACGATTTTCCATTAGAGTCTCAAAAGAAGGTATAGAGAAGCTTTATCAAGGTCTCGATGAAACATTGAGATTTTATCGTGAGATCAACCCAATGATCACCTCTCCTCACCTAGCAGTAGAAATAGGGAGATGGAAAAATATAAATTGAGAAGAGTGTCTATGTTTGCTTTGTAAGATAGGAGAAGTTGACAACATGGTGCATATGATGTTACAATGTCCTTGCCTATGTTTTCTTTGCAAGCTAGGAGAAGTTGACAATGAGATGCATGTGATGCTATGATGTCCTTTGCATGAGCAAGTAAAGCAAAACAACTTATTAAGCATGAAGATTTGAATAGTATACATAGCTTTGAATTCACCTCTAAGAAAGTAGACGATCATATTATGCATATTGTAGAACTTCAAAACATGAGTATTGATAATATACATAGCCTTTGAGGTTAATGGAAACTAAGTTACATAATTATGTTTGTACAAATTTAATTTTAACTTTTTACAATGTCCCATAGATCCTATAGTGTCTCTCGAGGATACACATAAAAATATTTCTCTATTCTATTCTATAAAGGTAACATGTTGCATGCTTTTTAGCATCATCCATTCGTAGGACTTTCACGAGTGGCTCAGAAAATGTAACCACTTCCTCAACATCCCTTAAAAAAATCCTCATTTTATGTAAGATTTACAACTTGAATGCCTTCTGGGGACTTGACATATTAGAATTTGTCCACTAATGGGCCACACATCCTCTTCAAAGCTAACTCTTGTTGAAAAATCTCGTGATGAGAAGACAAACAAGTACCTTGCCTTCCGTGTATTTCCTCATCATGCTTAGTGCCTTGGTATGATTGTAAAAATATTTGGTTAGTAATTTTGCTTTATCTACAATATTTTGGGCCAATTTTTTTTTCATATGCTCTCTAACATGAGGTATAGTGTGTTGCATACAGAGTGTAAAATATGGTAGGGTGTCTCAATTTACCAATAGCCATGTATGTTTGGTTGCACTATTTGTGACAATTTGCACACCATTTTCTATTGCCACCTCTATGACAACTGACTCAAACTAATCACAAAGAAGACCGACACTTTCTACGACAACTGACTCAAATTAATCACAAAGAAGACCGACACTTTTTATGACGGGCTAGGTATGGTTGGTCTGGTACTCTTCAGCTGTGCCTTTGATGGCTGTGCTTCCGACTGGTCTTCTTCTTCACTGGTAGGTGCTGCTTCACAAATGCCTTTCCATAAGTCGTTGAAGATCAATGTACTTTTGATCTTTCTGTACCATTCTTGATAATTCTCTTTATCGATCAGCACCACGCCGACGATGGAGATGAGAGAATGCATCTTCCAATCTTCACTATTTCCAGAGGTAATTTAGTAATGGAGATGAGATGTCCTTCACCTTAGCTCTCAATTTGGTCAAGAATGGTTGCAGGCTGCTTTGCCTGCCTCTTGGATATGCCCTTACGTCCAGCAATAGCCCTATGCAACTTATGATGGCGCCCAATCTAGTGCAGAGTCTTCCCTGAAATATTCTTAATCTCTGGAGCATGTAGCAGAGCGTGAGCTCAAGACTGCAACAACACTGTTTACACTCACCAACCAGAAGTAAACCATGTGCAAGCTCTACATGAATGCAACCGACATAATTTTCTAGACTGGTCCATGAAGTTCAGAACAAATCTAAATTGACTCCTAGTAATAACCATGAGGGTTTCATGCAAACGGTAGTACAACAAGAAGATTGAGAGCACAAAAGTGGTAAAATCGATGGACAAGGGAATGGTTTCTCACCTGTGGATCAAATGGCCATTGGAAGTCAGAATACTTGTGCATCGATATCTAGGGTTCTGGTGGGAGCACAATGAAAACCCTGCGTGACTGCAAACAGATTAGGAATTTTGTTGGTGACAAAGGAGTCTCATGGGTGATTGTCTGAAAATTACTTCGGTTCCCTCACGTAGGCTTCAAGCTGCAGAATCAGATCCTTCAAAGGCGAAGTATGGGCACTGATAATGTTGTGAAAATCGATGCCCACGGGCCTGAGAGCTAGGTTTTCACGTAGGGAAAGCCATGTGAAGAAGGAATGCATGTTGAGAATGCTGAGAAAAACAGGAGAGGTGCGCACGACAGAGAGCGCACACTTGAACAGATAGGACAGACCTGCGAACAATCATTCATTCAAATGGGCACAACAATCAACCAGAGGAACAAACTAGAACGCAGAGGTACTGGCAGGCAGGCAAGAGGCGTTTTCTGATCGCAAGGGGAAAGGAAATGCCATGGGAAAAAATCATGGAGTTAACCTGTGCTCTAATACCACTGACAGGCTAGGTATGGGAAGAACTGTAACTCCACACTTGATTATTTCATTAACATGAAGCTCAATAAATATACAAATGAATGACTGTTGGTCTTCCCCAATGGGTGACTCTTCCTATCACTTATGACTCTTCATATTTATCCTAATGATATTTACATTGATATTTATATAAGTAACGCAATCACAAGGATTACGTGTCCAACATTTTAGCTAGTCAGATGCATCTTTGGATTTTAAGATCATAGTGCTCTTGGATGAGATGAGAAATTGTGTAAGGTTCTTTTTCTTTAGTCTGTCCATCCATCTAACATTGTAGTGCAACTGATTTGTCTTTGTGATTCATGATTAACTATCATGACCTCACTCGTGTCTTGAATTGCTTCAACCAACATGTCATTGTTTAAAGATTTATAGGAAGGGGCTTTGATGCTTGAGACAATGATATCTACCATTTCCTACCAATAGGGCATCCTAACCACATTGAAGGGAATGGCTGAAGAATACCAAGAATTTCTAGTCTTGGCTTGCTCATTCACATTTTTCTTCCAACCAATTTCATATAGGGTAGGTTGAGAACTAGGTTCAGAATAGGGTGTAAAAAGGCATGCATACTACCTCTAACGGTGTTAGGATGAGAAATAAGTTGGTTAGGAGTTCCACCCAATTCTTGTTCTACCTATATGTGTGTCCTAGGATCTCTTATAGTTTTTTTTTTTTTTTATGTTTTTGTTTCGAATCATACGCTGGTAGCGTATTTGAGGACAAACCTGTATTAGACATAATTTTATTTTAATGCAACCTTAATGGCTTTCGAGGCTAGATGAGTCTAATGTTGGACATCTTGAATCACTTTTGTAGAAGATGCTACATCATTTATAGGGGATCAAGCAAGATCATATTTGAACCTATTGATCCCGTGCATTTCACTTTGCCCCCTTTGATTGTTGTGCAGTAATTCCAGGAAAAATTCCTCTCCCTTGACATTTTGCAATTAAAAGCAATTGAGAATTCAACTCATAAAATCTAGAAATATGTTTCCCTAGCTCTAAAAATACAATACCCAAATGCTTCCATTGAGGATAACCCCTTTCCTAGTGAAAATCAAATGAAAAATTGTTGTTTATGTGCCCTAGTTGTCAATGTAAATGTTTGATGAAGTTTTGAACATAAAAATGATGAAAATATGCAAGGAAAATATCAATGTTGGTATGATGGGAAGGCATGTGTGGTTCGAGTGTGTTGTATGAATGTTGTAGAGGATGCTTAAAGACAGTCTCAAAAAATTGTTGGAAAATGAAAAATGACCTTCTAGGTAGTTTCTACCCTTTTATATTGTTGTGACTGAGTTGAACTACCAAGTTTAGGTGGGTCAACTCTATAGATCTGATCGACCTTGCACACACTTATTGAGTTTAGGAAAGTCTGTGCAAGACACGGCTGAGTTTGACTGGGTCATCGACTCTTAACTGAATCTGCCAACTTTAGTCTAATTCGACCCAGTTTTGGACTTGGGTCAGGTCAAACTTGCAGGTTTAGGTAGACCAAGACGAATTCTAGTAACTATGTTCTAAGCTATTTAGTATTGCGGTTTAAGACTGCATACATCAACAATTTCACTCCTTTTGAGTTGGATGATGTCAATCCGACATCCAGTTGGACTGAGCATAGCTGTGAGGAGCCATTATTTTGGAAGGATTTAAGTTGGTTGACCCGTAAGGCATCAAGGATAAGCCCTTCTATTGATTGATCATTCTTTTGTTTCATGTCATGGTCCATCATACTGAATCCATGGTGTTTCTTTATGTATATACTTAATCACATGATTTTGGTTTTCAAAATGTGTTAGCTTTGCATTATATGCACTAAAATGTTCATAAAAATGGCACACACACACACTTTTGAAAATTAGTGTACTTTTTAGATTTTTTAAATTTGCTAGTCAATTCTTGAATTTTTGGCCAAAATGTGTCAAGCACCGAGTCAAGTTTGGTAACTTTTATAGGAATTATGTAAAAAATATGGCAACATACACATAAGGAAGCATGCAAAATATGGATAAATCTTATAATAAAAATTAATTATGGGAAAGCATGGTGGGTTAGCTCAAGTGGTTGAGTGTTGTGAATTACAAGTAAGAGGTAAAGGAGTCAAGTCCTTGTGTTGGCTGAGTCAAGTCCTTGTGTTGGCTGCCTCTGTGAATATTTTGGGCCTCACTCAATGTCTCCGCTAGGTTAGGTTGCCAAAACTACAACTGGCTGGTTTACCCTGCGTACCATCCTTGGAATGAGGGGAAGTGCTCAGTGGGTTTCCCCAGGGATGTGCATTTCATAAAAAAAAAATCAATTATGGGAAGAGAATTAGGTTTATATGACCATAATATCTTAATAAATTTTGAAATTTCTAGGCAATAATATTTTCCTTGCCTCTTTGTAGCTAATACTTTGTTAGTTTGATGTCATGTAAATATGGGACCAACCAAATTTTTTAAAAAGTATGGATTCAAGGGAAAATTTTGGAGTATTTTGGATTGATTGCATTGAGAGAAACAGGGTGCTTCCCAACTTAGGTGGGAAATATCTCCACATGTCTATATGTTTTCCTATGTGTAATGCTAATAAAATAAAATGAAGAAAAAGGAACCAACATCTTATTTCTTTAATTACTAAAACATAATAAAACTGACATATTGTTCATCTTACTTTAAACAACTATAAATAAACTAGTATAGATCTATCTTAACCTTGGATATATTATGCATTGGGCAGGATCAAAAAAGACGAGGTGCAAACCTCAATGTATAGTAAATAGCATCTGAGAGTGCAAAACCATTGAGGTTTGCACCTTGAGTTTTTTTTAATCCCGCTTGCTGCTTTATAGATCCAGGGTTAAGATGGATCTATGTTAGTGTACATGCAAAAAGAAGATTCAGATGCCATTTTCATATTTACATTTCAGATTGAAAGCCATGTTCCTTGATGCTTTCCATATTGTTTCTTTGTAGCATGCCGATTGGGTGGTGCCTGGAACTTGAATGTCATAAGAGTAATATCCTAGGTACAACATGCCATTATCATGTTCACCACTGGTTTGGGTGAATCTTGGTAATCTGGAGAGATCCATACTAGGTACAAGCTGTGCTTACTGCTTCGTACAGATATTCCAGAATTCCTTTATAGATGTACTCCACAGACTCTAGTTTATTGATAGATTAAAATGTTGGCTTCATGGTAAATAGCCATTAATAGTTTTTCAGGTAATGTTACTGGATCTACCTAGGCAGGATCTAGGATCCGTGTTTTTGTCGATCTGGCACTCAGAATCTGTTTCCATTTTGGAAATGCTAGAGTATCCACCCAGGATTTGTTTCTGGCCTGATAGAAATGTCAAACTGCCAGATCCTCCCAAAAAGGATCAATTTTTTTATAGACATTATGAGCATAAAATAAAAGATAAAAATAGCAAAGTCTGGGGCCCTAAAACTGTAAGTTCTGTCTATAAAATAGCCCCTAGAACAAAATACAAATTTGAGTTTTTCATAGCAGATTTCAATGTGCATCTCTGAGTTTGTGAGAGCGATTTGGAGATCTGAATTTTTTATGTTTCTGGTTCGTGGGTTTTCTTTGGCAATATATATATTTTATATATGCCATTTCCCCATATCAAGATCCCGAGTTTAAAAAACATGTAGATCTGCCATTTCTACAAAACCTAGCTTTTCAGATTTATCATTTTAACAAACAAGAATTACTGAATATTCATAGATTGTTAGGAATGTTTATAGTAAACATCAATTTTTTCTTTCTGTAGCTGGCCATATTTCTATCCTTCAGGATATTGGATGCACTGTTGCTAGAGCATGATGATCTCATTTAGGATGCACTGGCAAAGATACATGAGGAAGCCCACAGATTCCAGTGAAGATAATCAATCCCCATTTTTAAAGTGGAAGTTTCACATTATAACTTGAATGTTATAATAAAAGCATGTTGAGTCTTTTGATATGGCTTGCAAGGAAACAGTTGGAAATTGGAAAAGGATTCTTGTTCTCGGCTTGGGGATTATGGGGTGTTTTATGAAGTTTCACATTATAACTTGAATGTTATAATAAAAGCATGTTGAGTCTTTTGATATGGCTTGCAAGGAAACAGATGGAAATTGGAAAAGGATTCTTGTTCTCGGCTTGGGGATTATGGGGTGTTTTATTTTCACCTTTTCTTCATTTGTCAGATCTCAGGTCTGGAGAAGAGCATATATATTTTTGCTGGTTGTATCAGGAAAGCATTACAAGCTTCAAACTGAATTTCTGCATTTTGCAAGACATGATTGTGCTAGAATATCTGGGTGTCTTTTCAATTGTTTTCTTGAAATATAAAAGTTTATTATGTTTGGTATGATTGAAATATAAAATTTAATTGTGTTTGGTATGATTGTTGAGAGGTTTCTGAGACATAATCATCTTCCTTCTATTTTGTTCATGTGCTTGTTGATTGAGTTTGTGTGCAAGGATTGCTTAGCTGTCATGCCTTGGCAATAGCCTAGGCTGACCTTCTATTTATATGCTTACAAAGTATATTCTACCTCTTGTAATTATGGTTGCATTCTTTTGAATAAATAACAGGCAGATGACATACTAGCTTTAGCTGGATCAAATGGGCGGTCCTGGTCTACAACTTATTCACCACGGCCAAGGTCTACTTTACAATCACTGGCAACCGAAGGCAATGTTTTGTCTGTAGAGAGAGAGAAAGTTGGAAACAGGATGACTGCTATAAACAGTTCTGGTGGTTTGGACATGTCCCTTGAGTTGCAAGCTCTGTTACCTGCTAGAACGCATGCTGGTCAGGGAAACAGTCGCTTAGGTACAAATTTTCTGCAGTTTACACCACAAAACATGCAAGCTGCTATAGGTTGGAATTATTTGTTTTGATATATATTCTTCCTTTGACCCCAGTAACAATTTTTCCTATATTTCTATTAATATTTTGGATTTATTACATCCATGCTTGTGTTGGACCCAATTCCTTAGCATTCCTTAGTAATTTGACTTCTAATTGTTTTTGTTGTATGTGTAAGGTGGAAATGGACACAAGGATAGGCCCTTGATGGCTTGTCCCTCCACCTGCAGCAATGAAGGAGACAAGGAGGTGTGCATTATATGGTTGATGCTTAATTTGGTTTTCCTATCTACCTTAATTGTATTGATGCCACCTGGTCATGAATTTTTGGCTACTGAATTTGACATATGTGCAGACCATTTGCAATAGTCAGCAGTTAGCTTGAACAACCGCAGATGATGACAATTATAGACCAGATATTTTCTCGCATAAGGTAATATTTTGGTAGTCCAAATGCCTCACCTTGAGGGCATGTGTAGTTGACAATTTTTGTATTTCTACATTTTCAAAGAGTTAAATGATCTAGTTAATTATCAGGAAGTGCTGCCTCAAGACCAGGATTGTATGGGTCTGCCCTTGGAAGTTCCCATGGTAAGGACATGGAATATAATCTATAAGTCAACTGTTTTGAAATTTGTTTTTGTTAATGAGTATTCATTCCAAGACTGAAAGACTTTTTTGGTTGTAAGATTAAGCTAGTCAAAATCTGAAATTATTTGAATAGAATTTGAAGTTATTTTTATAGACAGTGGATTATAATGCTTACTGGTATGTGCCTAGATAAATAATAGACACTATTTTGTATTTATTCATGTCCTTGTCAAACTTGACATTACTCTGACATCAGAAAGATGTTACTTAACTTGAGAGCTTATGTGACTGATAAGTGATGTTGCCATTAGTGTATATGGATGAATGTTTTGTATTCATTATTTTTTTAGCTAACTTCATAATATCTTTGTGCTGTCTTTTGAGAACACTTTCTGGACTATTGGAATTTAATGTGTCACTGTTCTGAATCCTGATATGATGTCATTATGTTGTGGTGACAATCTTCCGTAGAAATCAGATGGTTTTGTTTCTACTGTTGAAAATTTGGACGTCAAGGTATTTTCTCTATTCAACGATGCTTTATCATTATGGCATGGTAGCAACCTCCATAGACCTCTTTTGTTAGAATTTAGATGAGATCCTTGCAGACAGTAGAATCCACAAGTCTGATGAAAACTAGACCAGGCTTTTAATCCAAGTTGCACAATACAGGGAAATGTGTATGAGTTTCCAAAATGGAAACATGACCCCTTGAAAATTTGGAAACAGGGATATATATATATATATATATATATATATATATATATATATAATATGTAATGTGCTATTTTATAAATAGCACATTATATTGAAACTTTGAAAGGAAGCATTATGGATAAATGAGCAAGCAATGTTCCACCATCGCTTATATTAGGATCCTCATCATTAGAATTTAGTATCACCCTCTGCCTCCTCGTCTAGCCTTTGCCTCTGCTTTAATCCTCCAGGGACATCAGTCAACACTATCCAATTTTGATGAAACTGCCTAATCCAAGCCTTAAAATATGGTAGAAAAAGCCTAACATGCCTATTCAAAGATTTTGGCTTGAGTGAATGATAATTTTTTTGCAAAGGCAATGACACAGGAGTTCAACAATCAGTGCCACTGACGTCGGGGTACCTAAAGGTCTTGGTCTCTTGGTTAAATGCCAATCCCATGCCCTCATACATGATAGCATCCAATGAAAATGCTGCAATCCTGAAAACTGTGAAGTCTACTGAATTTTGAATGGGATATGAAATTCTACTTTCTCTGTATGAAGTCCGATGAGGTTGGAAGTTGGAACCTCTCTCAAACATCCTGAAACAATTAATGGTAATGTTAAAAA
>CBVK0100657964.1:0-15766 GCA_900067695.1 Picea abies
CAAATGGCCTTGATAATAGTGCCAATGGATCCAGGACGTCCAAAAACCCCTAGCTGGGCTTTTACGACACCTCAATCGGCCAAAAGATGAAGAAGTTAGGCCACCTCCATTTTCCTTCTTCAACCTTGCTGAAACTGGTTCGCCAAAATGCACCCTTTTTGAATGAACCAAGAACACACTCCAAAATGCGTGTTAAAACCCAGCCCCGCGCATAACCGAAAACCAGTCCAAACTTTAGGATGGTTAGGGTGCCTCCAGCCCCTAACCGCCAAACACTCGGGCATATGGGTCATAATACGACCTTGTGCATTAAGAAAAAGGGCTAAATGGACTTAAGCCCCCTGCGCTCCAGTTGTGGTCACATGGCGCTACAATAAAACCGTGGATTTGAAAACATAAAATCCGTGCGTGCCATTCAACAAAGGTTATGGTCGTATACATTATAAATGTGACCGGGGGCTGGGGCTAAGCCCCAGCCTGGACCCCCGCTCCAACGGTCATATAAAATAAATTTAAATATATTGCTTTACATATATTAAACAAGCAATAATGTGTGGCGTATTGGTAACGTGGACTTTGTTAAAGCGCTTACCAAAGGGGGAGGTCACTGGTTCAAATCTTGTCGGCTCCACAAAATTTTAAACAACAAACCAATAAACCATTAGCCAATAAAGGGGTGCCACGTGGCAGCCCATGACTGGGCCACGTGGCACCTTACCATTTGCCGAAAATGATGCCATGTGTCACAACACGACTCGCCCAGATGTCAGCCAATCCAAAACTGCCATGTCACCTCTGCCACGTCAACATGTATGGTCAAGCTACGTCAGCGTACGGTCATGCCACATCAGCATCCGTATGGACTGCCCAGTCAGCATCCTTTTTTTTACCTGTTTGACGATTCAAACAGGTCGTGATATCTCTTGCTCCCGACGTCCGTTTGAGACAAAACAAATTGCGTTGGGTTCATGATGACGAGGGCTACGCTCACGTTCATTTTGAGGCAATTCCGAGAGCATTGATTTTTGAGCTAAAATTTGACCCCTGGTCCAGATTTTGATCATCCGGTTCCATGCACTAGACTTCCTTTCAGTATCTTGGACTGTCGATTCTTTAGAAGAAACCTTCAGGTAAGGATTGGATCCCCCTTCTAGAAAAATTTAAAAATAAATTGCAGCCTGGGGCTTCTCTTGGTTAAATCTTGTAGGGAAGACGGTGCCCATTAAATCAGTTTTGAACAGCCTCCCAATCTATCAAGCTTCCCTTATGCTTGCTCCTCTAGGAATTCTCAGAAAAATGGAAGGCATAGTAAGAAGTTTTTTCTAAAAAGGTGGAAAACAGAACATAAATAGATTTCCCCTTGTCAATTGGGATAAAGTTACCAAGCCATTTGTAGAGGGAGGCCTGAATTTCAAAGATATGAGAATTCAAAATTTAGCGCTAGGTGCAAAAATTCTTTGGAGGCAGGTTTCCCCTAAGGCCGGCTGGGCTCAGTGTGCCCTCTGGAAGAAATACTTCTCAGACCCAAGAAAATGTAGTCTAGACAAACCTGGCCAAGCTGCTAATGGATCGCAAATTCATAAACTCTGTATGCAAGCCCAAACTCTCATACAAGACAATCTTTTCTGGGTCTCGGGGAATGGTAAATCCATTGATTTGTGGGAGGATCGTATAATGAATGAGGTGCCCCTAGTGGATGTCTGTGAGCTTCATGACCTACGTATTTGGATGAAGAACGCATGCCTGGTCTCTTTATGGGACATCTCCATTTGGAACGATAAAGTCTAGCTGGACTGGATGAAGTTGGATTTGCCAAGTAATATCAAAAACGCTTGGTTGAACCTACGCGCCAAGCTCAAAGGGAAGGCTCCAATACACGAGAAGAAGCATGACCAGAGAGGTTGGGGGACGTACACTGGCTCTTACTATGTGGCACTTGGTTATAAAATGTTGCGATAAATTCCCTATGCTCCCCCATGCCCAGCGCTATGGAAAGGCCTCTGGAAACATAAGTGCATTCCCAAAATCGATTTATTCAATTGGCTACTCTACCACAATCGGGTTCTTACAGCAGACAATCTTGTGAGAAAAGGCTTCCACAGCCCCTCCAGATGCTACCTGTGTTTGGAGAATGAAGAAAATGCCCAACATATTATGTTGAATTGCAAATTTGCTTTAGAAGTCTGGGGCGAAGTTTTGAACCATTGCCCTATGCACATAGTGCTTCCATCCTCCATTTTTCATTTACATGCGAACTGGACGCACCATTACCCTAGACAGATTCCAAATAACAGTTGGTTCAAGGCCGCTTGGCTGGTCCTGCCAAAGCTGATCTGCTGGAAAATTTGGTTGGAACGAAACAATAGGATCTTCCAGGAAAAAAAGCATAATGCAATTATTGTCAAGACTAATATTTTAACCACCCTCAAAGATTTCCTGAAGGATCATATAAGGACCATCACTGATAAAAATCTCTCCCCTCATGAGGTGGGGGAAATCGCTGGGACTGAATTTCTCCAACGCAGAAATCCAGCCAAAAGAGGGAAAAGATTGGCAAATTAGAATGCTAGAAAAGAGCTTCAGCACTTGGAACAAGGAAATTGACTGTTACTCTTTGTTTTTTGATGGGGCAGCAAAAGGCAATCCGGGGAATGCAAGTGCAGGTGGAGTCATCAAGAATATAGAGGGACAAATTGAGCACAGGTATGCATGGGGATTAGGCCAAGACACCAATACCCAAGCAGAGACGATGGCTTTGATACAAGGTCTCAAGATCTTACAAAAGGCATGCATCAAGGAAGCAAAGATCATCAGCGACTCCCAAACACTCATAAAAATGCTAGTGGAAAACTCAAATCCGAAGGACCTCCGACTATCTAGATTGATGGTGAGAATTAAAAAGACTGCTAGCCTCTTCCAAAAGATCAACTTCTTCCATGTTCTGAGGAACAACAACAAAGAGGCGGATGTGAAAGAAAATAGAGTTTCTCTTCTTCCTGTGGGCACGCTATTATGGAACGATAAGGAAAATTGGGACCCAATTCCTTAGCTGTGCCTTCATGTTTTTCTTCTTTTTACTTTAGCAGTTTGTATGTGTTTTTAAGTTAGGGGATATCTTGTCACTACAGGTAATTTTTTAGCCCAAGAAACGGCGTTATGTCAAATCTAGAGATAGGGGGATTCTGGTTTTTTGGGAACATTGGGAATTGGCCCAACAAATCTGGAAGACTGTAAATGGGCATTTATGCTGAGAATTTTAATATCAAAACATAACCGTTCCTTTTAAAAAAAAAAAACATGTGCTTAATATCCTAGGGTTTTAAGCTAGAAATTTCATAATCTTAGTAAAATGCAAAGTAAAGATACTATAACCATTCAAAAGAAAGAAGAATTGTAGAATTTCACTTACATTCACTAAGAATAATCTAGCATATGCCCTAGCTGAAGACTTTCCACCAAGAAAATGCCAAAAAACACAAAGATTAGCCTCCTCCAACAAGTGCACACTAAATTTCAATCATAAAACCCTAAGTAGGGCTCAAATTTCATACCTCACAAGTGTGAGTGAAAGATGATGATAAATAAGAGGGATTTCCCCCCTATTTATACAATACTAATGACCAAAATTAGGTCAAAAAGGTCGACATGTCTAGTTACAAATAATATCCAGTTTTTACATTAAATGTCATAATAAAACCCTAAAAATGTTGCTAACATGACATCATGCCCTTTTAGGGTGATGTTAGGCCCATTTTGGGCAACGTTGGCCTTCTGGAGAAAAATGTTAGGCCTTCTTGGGCCTCAAGAACCTGCCACACATGCCACCTGGCACACAATTGTCTCCAAAACATCCCAAAATGCTAGATGATGTCATGGGTGACCTGGGTGATGTCATGGGCCTTCCAAGGCCTACATCATGGTGGAAAGGGAACAACTCCCCCGAGTCCAAGTCTGCCAGGTTGCCCCTAGTGAAACGTCCTCCTCTCTCTCTGGTGCAATTCTCTGATCTTTCCATGCCCCATTTTGGGGTCTCAACATCCATATGATGGGATTTCAGCCCCATGGAGGTCCGAACTAATCATCTTCCCATGTGTACATGTCCATCCGGTACCTGTCCATTGGGTGTGGTCCTATAACATCAACATATACACCCTCCATGGGATCATAAGTCACATGGATCATAGAAATTTCAATCACATCTAATCATCGAGTTATTAAACGTGTGCATAAAACCCCCTTTACCTGAACAAGTTCTCAAAGACGTTATGCTAATATGCAAGCCAAGCTTGGAGGGAATGTTAGGACGTCCTATTGGACTAATGCTCATTGGATGTGGGATGTTTATGGGAAAATTCAAACCTAGGCCAAGTGAGTGGGTGAGGTGGTAAAGGGATGTCTAGGAAAGGGGTGCAACGATAGAAAAGAAATGTATGGCTTACCTGTGGGTGCCTCTTAAGAGGGTGAGTTGCACCTTGTCATGCATAAAAATGTTTCCAAGCACATTCATGTCTTTTATCTTTTATTCCTATTGTTTTTTATTTCAAGAGGCTAGTTAGGGGACACTTCTCTGGTGTGGTGACCATTGGTGACAATGTTACCCACAAGAATTTCATGAAAATAAGAAGGTTGGCTCATGATGAGACCCCCTTTCTCTTGGCTATGCCACTAAGAGCCACTACCCTGACGTGGTGACCAGTTGTTGGTAGTTTCATACTGCTACATTCCCATGGACCTAATAGGTTGGCTCGTGATGAGACCCCCTATCCTTTAATTAGGTCTTGTTTTATTATTTTTATGGGTCCCTCTATTTCTTACTGAGAAGTTTTTTATTTCTTTCTCGGGGATCCCTGTGTGAAGCATCTCAAGGTTTCATTCTTTTGGATTTTATATTTTGCCAACTACTTTTACCCTCTGGGCCTTTATCCCCTTCTTCCCACAAGGTAAGGTACAACCCTTAGATATTTTTCCAACACAATTCCCAGACAAGTGTAATGGGATGGATGAGCGGGAAAAGGATGAAAAGTGGTAAGTATGGTCGAAGAGGACGATGTCCTTTTATGAATCTCCCTAGTGGAAACTCAAACCCTATGGGTACCATCTTACTAGGGCATCCCGTCATTCCCCCCAGGTATGGAAAAGTGGAAAGGCATAAGTTCCAAGCACACATTAGAAGAAAAAATAATTAAATGCAAATATTCAAAGGTTTTGAGGATCAAAGTGACACATACCATGATAGCCGGACTCATTACCTCATGGAGGAAGATCCATTCCTGCTGCAGGACCAGGTCGATGTGATGGATGTTTCTATTGCTGGCAAATTGGATTCGTTGAAGAATGAAAGGATGGGCCCTCCAGGGCTATGCTCAAGTCGATCTGGCTCTTGGTACTCCATGTCTAGGACCTGTGAGCCTCGATACATAATCTCCTTAGTTATCCATAGGCTAGGGGATAACATCTAGCTCCAACTCGGGGACATGTGCTCACCGTAGAGTGCATGAGAACCTCAACATCTATGGCATAACCTGTGACCTGCTTGATCTGAACATAATATTGTTAGCAATCATTTGGGGTGGTGATATCACCCTTGGCTCATATATTTATAGTACAAAATGAAAACAAGCATATGTACAAATGGAAATACAAACTACTCTAGCATGAAATGAAAATGGTATATACAATGAATGCAAAGGATTACCTACTTATATGTACTTACCTATTGGCTGAAAGATAGGTTTAATAAAACAACCAGTGAAACCACCCTAGCAATATTTCACAATACTTGCCTCTATGCTTCATCATAAACCAAAAGAGTGATAAGTTAAGAAAAAAAAGAACATGAGTTAGAGAATGTACCATATCACCGGAAATCATAAAGTCTAGCTCATGGAGGAGGGAGGGAGGGACAAAATCATGCCAAGTCATACTCTCAGGAGAGTTCTCAATCCATCTCAGAAAGGGATCATGAAAAGTCACAAGTTCAATAGACTGACTCAAAGAATCTAAATTTCGGCTACCTCGGACATCTTCACAGCTTGAGGCTTGGGAAGGGATTAGAGAGAACCAAAAGGATGACCGACAACTTCTTAAGGGCAAGATGGAAGACTGTGATAATAAACTTCTTCTTGAGGTACTCAATCTTCCCCTAAAATCCAAACGAAGGTTCTGTCCTACAAAAGATTTGGGATAATGGAAATGTTTCCAAACCACACCTTTAGTGACATAGCTAGGTAAAGTAATAAAAGGGAGGTGGAAGGTTTTATCAAAAAAATCCTGCTTCAGGCAAGTAACTTCCTCATTCTCAAAGAAAAACAATGGTTGGAAATTTTCTTGATAGAATAAATCCAAATGTTCAGAGGAGCACTCATCAAAATCATCAAGGTATGACCGAAAATAATCAGGGAAATATGGGACTAGGTCAACCCTGGGTGTTTGGAAAGTATTGGTAATTATATCATCTCCTTGTTGCCACTGGTCAAAATTAAGAGTATCTTGTTGTGATAATTGTAAAGGCAATACTTGGAAGTGATTCTCAATGTCTTAAATGGGGTCCATATCATAACCAACTACATCCCACTTATGTCTCCCAACATGTATGAACTCATCAATATTATTAACCATGTCACTATTTGTATCATAACATGAAGGATTTAAGGCATTTAAGGGCTCATCTAGCTCCTCTTCTCTTTCCAAATCATAAAGTAAAGAATCACCAAAATTTCGGAATGGAAAGTAACTCATCGTGTTTATTTACTTTTGTGCAGGAGCTTCAAGTATTTGGATTACTTCATCAAATGGAAAACTTGCTTCTACATCTTCAACTGCAAAACAAGGAGGATCTACCTTGCTCAAGGATTCCATTTCTCCTTCACTCTCTGAATCATAGAATAAGGTATTATCAAAATCCTGAAAAGGAAAGTGACTAACCTCGTCCTATTCTTCTTGTGTAAGAGGAATAGGTTCGTGGATGGCTTCATCATAGGGAGGAGTACATATCGATACTTCATCATCGTGTTTGATATCTTCAGGCTCTCACTCTTTAATCATATCTTCATTGTCTTCGGCAGAAGCATGAGTAAATTCGTGTTCTTCATCATGGGATTGGTAACCTCCATCAAGACCCCCTTCCTCAACCTCTTATTGACTGATGTCTTGTTCTAAATCCTCTTCAATAGATGTCTCAAGGGAGGGTACTCTCTTGGGAATATCTGGGGTGTCTCTGGGATCACAAGCCTTGACTTCTGGAACAAAGGATTGTTCCTTGAATGAGGAGGTGTTGGCTTCGATTTCTATAGCCATATTATAAATTTCATGGATTGTTCTAGGGGCTTTGTCTTTGATAGGGAAAATTATTTGTCCCGTAAAGGCTCTAGTGTAAATAAAAAGAAGAAAGTCATGTGATGGGTGATGGCATACTGGGATCTATTGTAATAACCTTTCAAATCTATCATGAAATTCCTTGACAGTTTCATTCTTATTCTTCTTTATGTAATTTAGTTTTATCACCAAAACACAAGGATCCCATTTTTCGAGGAAAAGCTCTTCCAATTGATCCATGGTGGCAATACTAGCATCAAGGAGGTATTCATATCATCTCCTAACATTATCATGAAGAGTAGCATAGAAAAGTTTCATTGCAAGGTCTTCGCCATCGTCGCTGATAGGATGAAGTCGAAAGAAAGCATAAAAATCATGCACATTTTTTTTAGGATTTTCTTCATCATTACCAGTGAATCTCGAGAGCCATTTTTCATATCTGGGTGGCATTTTCCTAGTGTATCCCGGGATTTTACTCATGTATAGGGGTTTGAAATTCCTCGGGTCGCATTGAAAATTCATTATTGTCTTCGTCATTAGTGGAGTCGCCATATAATTTTCTTGAAATTATCAAAGGAATGAGGGTATCATCCTCGGTGGAGTCGCCAGGTAAGCTTGTAAGATAAGTTCTTTGGATAAGGGCTTACCAAAAAAGTGTTGTTTAAGGAATATTGACTCAGTGGTCACTGAAAACGATGCCAAAATGTTATCACACAATTTGTACTTTGATAGAAGAAGTGGTAAAATGGAAAGCAAATTGGCGTAACGGGAGACTATCCTATCACTATCACCTCAATA
Source organism: Picea abies (assembly GCA_900067695.1). NCBI lineage: Eukaryota > Viridiplantae > Streptophyta > Pinopsida > Pinales > Pinaceae > Picea > Picea abies. The sequence goes on from CBVK0100657964.1 coordinate 8,113, forward strand.
GGATGTCTCTTTCAATTTAGGGTGGTAGGCCCATGGGAGATGTCCCCAGTGACATGGGGTTTTGAGAAGGTAAAGTCAAAGTAGCTAGGTAAAGGTCCCCTCTTACAAGTCACCACCGATCAAAAAGTCTGTTTTTAATAACCAATGAAGAGACAATATGTTAGAAGTGTACCTTCCCAGAACAAATCAACAATAAAACAATATATTTGCAAGTGCACTTGTTGGTTAGCACTTCATAAAACCATGGACTTTCTTAATAAAAACAATTTGCTAAATATGATGAAGTAAACAAAAATATTATAACAACAATGTTTATAGAGAAATACTTCACATAAAATGTCTTGAAAATAGCTTCAAAATCACTGAAAACCCTTAACCATTGAAGTCATAGCATTAGCATTTGAAAGAAGCACATAAGACAAAGTATAATTCAACCTTTAAAATTTTTTTCTTGAGATTTTAATGCTGCATCTAATGGTTGTAGCTTACTTTAGTAACAACAACAATGTTATTAGTAGGTTAGGCTATTCTAGGGTTAGAAAGTGTTAGTAGGTTGTTCAAAGAGTAGGTTTTGAAGGTTGAGTTGATCAATTACTCAAGGGAGGGCTTAGACTAGTGCTTTCTTTTAGGGCGAATGGGGCCAATAAAGTGTCAACACATGTTGAAGGAAAATGATGATAATAGGAGAACCAAAGACAAGAGAGGCTGATAGTTGAAGTGTTGGTAAGCCAAGGCTTCAACCACCAAACCCTAGGGGAAAATAACTACTAAGGTATAGGTAACCCTAGGCCTTAGTAGATTTTCCTCCCTCTTTAACTCAAAGATGAAGAAAATGATGGATAATATGAAGGAATAAATGTTAGGGTGTTGCAATGGCAAGGCCCTTAGCAATGGCTTCAGGAAAAATGACTTCTTGGCAAAATCTAGTAGGTGAATAGCTATTGAGATAAGGACAATAACATGTGCTTAATATCCTAGTGTTTTAAGATAGAAATTTCATAATCTTAGTAAAATGCAAAGTAAACATACTATAAGCATTCAAAAGAAAGAAGAATTGCAGAATTTCACTTACATTCACCAAGAATAATCTAGCATATGCCCTAGTTGAAGACTTTCCACCAAGAAAATGACAAAAAACATCAAGATTAGCCTCCTCCAACAAGTGCGCCCTAAATTTCAGTCATAAAACCCTAAGTAGGGCAAAAATTTCAGACCTCACAAGTGTGAGTGAAAGATGATGATAAATAAGAGGGATTTTCAAATAATATCTAATTTTTACATTAAATATTGTGAGAAAACCCTAAAAAATGTTGCTAACATGACGTCATGCCCTTTTAGGGTGACGTTAGGCCCATTTCAGGCAATGTTGGCCTCCTGAAGAAAACGTTAGGCCTTCTTGGGCCTCAGGAACCTGCCACACATGCCACTTGACACACAACTGTCTCCAAAACATCCCAAAACGTTGGATGACATCATGGGCCTTCCAAGGCCTACATCATGGTGGAAAGGGCACAACCCCCTTGGGTCCAGGCCTGCCAGGTTGCCCCTGGTGAAACCTCCTCCTCTCTTTCTGGTGAAATCCTGTGATATGTCTGCACCCCCTGCTGGGGTCTCAACATCCATCTGTTGGGCTTTCATCCCCATGGAGGTCTGAATTAATCATCTCCCCATGTGTACCTATCCATCCGGTACCTGTCCATCGGGTGTGGTCCTGTAACATCAACATATATGCTCTCCATGGGCTCATAAGTCAGAGGGATCGTAGAAATGTCAATCACATATAATCATCAAGTTATTAAACATGTGCATAAAACCCCCTTTACCTAGACAAGTGCTCAAAGACGTTATGATAATCTACAATCCAAGTTTGGAGGGAATGCTAGGACGTCCTATTGGGCTAATGCTCATTGGATGTGAGATGTTTGCGGGAGAATTCAAACCTAGGCCATGTGAGTGGGTGAGATGGTAAAGGGATGTCTAGGTAAGGAGTGCAGCGATAATAGGGAAGTGTATGGCTTAACTGTGGATGCCTCCGAAGAGGGTGAGCTACACCTTTTCATGGATGCAAATGTTTCCAAGCCCATTCATGCCTTTCATATTTTATTCTTATTTCTTTTTCTTTCAAGAGGCTAGTTAGGGGACACTACCTTGGCATAGTGACTAGTGGTGGTAATGTTACTCACAAGCATTTCATGGAAATGAGAAGGCTGGCTCGTGATGAGACCCCCTTTCTCTTGGCTATGCCACCAACAGACACTACCCTGGTGTGGTGACCAACTATCGGCAGTGTCATACTGCTACATGCCCATGGACCTAATAGGTCGGCTCGTGATGAGACCCCCTATCCTTTAAGTAGATCTTATTTTATTATTTCTATGGGTCCTTCTGTTTCTTACTGAGAATCTTTTTATTTCTTTCTCGGTGATCCCTCGACGAAGCATCTCAAGGTTTCATTCTTTTGGCTTTTATCTTTTTCCAGCTACTTTTACCCTCTGGGCCTTTAGCCCCTTCTTCGCACAAGGTAAGGTACAACCCTTAGATATTTGGCCAACCTAATGCCCAAACCAGTGTAATGGGATGGATGAACAAGAAAAGGATGAAAAGTAGTAAGTATGGTGGGAGTGGACGATGGCCTTTCATGAATCCCCCCAGTGAAAACTCAAACCATATGGGTACCAACTTGCTAGGGAATTGTGTCATTCCCCCCAGGTATGGTCAAGTGGAAAGGCATAAGGTCCAAGAACACGTTAGAAGAAAAAATAATTAAATGCACATATTCAAAGGTTTTGAGGATCAGAGTGACACCGAACCATATGGCACCGAAAGGGGGTCATGCAGAATCATCATCAGGCGTATTAGTGACGTCACGACAAGAATGGACAAAAACATTATGGCATGCAAATTAATCAGGAAATGCTACAAGGAGGAAGTCTGAGCCAGGGTTGTCTCAGTTGTAGCACAGTGTGTTGAGGGAACCACACTCAGCTGGGTCCCTTATTTGTTGAATTTGTTCCTAGACGACTACAAGGATGTGCATGATCTGGGGACATAATTCCATTATTCATGGCTACTCATCCTGATAGCCTTGATTGGATGGAAGGAGCCAAAGTATTCTTTTTTTTCCACTAGACACAAACCCTACCACGAAGCGCGATACTTATCGCTCGAAGCCACTTTAGACTCCAAGAATAAAAAAATGAATGCAAGCATATTCGAAGGTTATCTCAATGACATATAAGAAAACATTGCCAATACTTGGAGGGTAACACAGGAAGCAATCACATAGCATCGGGGCATAGACAATTTCAAAGCCACTAGACATGCGATGTGGATCCAGGCGCGGAAATATCCTGACAATCAATGGCTACAACTACATTACTGCATCAAGGAGGTGGACATAGAGATGGCCATTAAGGATTGGGAAGATGACTGGAGAATTCTAGTCCTCATTTGGGAAATGCCCACAGAGATAGAGGAAGAGGAGGTAAGACAGGAGCATACACCTTTCAAGGAGGTAACAGTGCCCAAGAAACTAAGGACGATTCAGAACAAGGCACAACAGAAAAAAGGGTGGACATCCAAGATAGGCACCCAAACAAGGAATAAGAACAACACATAGGTGCCCCAGGTACAACAGAAACAGGTTGAGGCAGCACATGGAACTACATCAAGTGTTACTCCACAAGAGTAAGGCCAGACTAAGAGGCTAATCATATAGACGGGGGGTATGTGCAAGAAGGCAAAGGCACACAAAATGCCCCTAGAATACACGATCACCAAGGACGATGCGGACATGGTGGCCCAAATGATCCAGGATCGCACAGTCGATGATTTTGATAATGTTGTGTGCCAAAGGGACAAAATTGAGGAAGAGTTGGCACACATATGACAACTCCTCAGGTAGCTCGGAGAAGCACAGGCAACCGACAACAACATAGTAATGGTCCCATCAACATCATAGATAGGAGGTGAAGTTAGATCAAGCAAGCATGACAGGATCCAGATGACAACACAACCGAGCTCGACATTTCAATTCACACCCAACATGCTGTGCATGGATGAAATCATGGGGTAGACACCCCTAAAGGACTTAGCTCAAATACAGTTGGTGTTGACGCGGATACCAACCAAAGCCTTGTATAAACTGCAAGTCAATGTTACACATGAGGTACAGTCTCTCACACACATAGATGCAGTGGAATTGCAGCAGACAAAGGACAATCGAGATGCATTGGAATTAGTACTCGAGCATGCTATGATCGAGACCAAAGATGAGAAGGACCGCACGAATGCACTGGAAAAAAAATTGGTCATAGCCTATGAGAAAATTCCAAAGAATGCGCAGACGACCGAACTCACGATGACAAAGAAGATTGATCAGATTGTACAAACAATTGATCAATACCAACAGGAGATCGAGCACCTCCGGGAGCAACTCACACCTACCACTCCACCAAAGGTGAAGGAGAAAAGGAAGCAGGAGGCAACAGCGTAGATAAAGGAGATAAAGCAACAAGTCCACGCGGCGACCAACTTGTTCGAGAAAGCAGCACAACTCTGGACGAAGTTGGAAGAGGATCAACAGGTTCAATAGTGGGACCAGGAAGGAGAAAGGATAAGAGAAACTATCTAGGACCTCAAGTAGAGGCATAAGACAATGCCGATCACAGAGCACTTCAAAGGAGCATAAGATATGAAGAAACTACAGGAAAAACTTATAATTGCGTAGACACAAAAAAAGGAGCGCTAGGCTCAAATGGAACCGCTCCAGGAGCGAGAAAAAAAAATCATTGCACATGTGGAGGAAGCCAAAATGAACATGGAACAAACCCAGGCAGAGTGTGCAAGGATGGTCAGCGACGAGATTGCGGTACAGGTATTAGACGCACTCAAGGAGAAGACCGCACAGGCTCAAACATAAGCAACAGATCTCACAGAGAAGTTCCAAGAGATCACAAGAGAGATCGACGAAGCGCACAAGGGTTAGGTGGCTCAGGATGAGCCACATGTCAGTTTTTGGGGCCTGCTGAAAGTAGGCTGAATCAGAAAGAAAGGTTATTTTGGGAAGAAAGGTATGCAAGAGGAAAGCAAGATCTGGAAGGAAAAGCAACACGTGCGCATGCATGGAAGACCTAACGACGCTAGGGTTAGGGTTTTTATAATACATTGTAATGGTCGATGAGCCAAAAATACATATAAATAGATTCATAGGAGGTCTAGGAGGGGGTTCAAATTGTATGGAGTGTTACTTGCGTGAGAAGAAGTAACTATTCTGTAACACTACTATAATGCGATCCATTCTTGTAAGTTGTTGAGATGTAGAGGGTCAGAAGGCTCGATCTTGAGGGTTAGATCACAGGTTGATGAGCCTAGTGTGATCTAGTCTGCCTCATAATAAATCTCGACCCAACTAAGGTTGATTTGTAAAGCGCAATACGTTGTAGTTTTGGAACTTCCATAATAAAAGAGCTTGAGAGCCATATCTTTGTGGATGTAGCCCAAGAGGGGGTGAACCATGGTAAAACCTATGCTATGTGATTGAATGCTTGTATCTCTTTTACTGTCTATGAATAGATGTTAGAATGATGTATGAATGAATTAATAGGTCTAGTTACCTTACATGCATAAATGAGAATGACGATATATTTCTTTAATAATTAGATAGAATTCACAACGCACACTTCACAGATCCCCATTCAGTCTTGGACTGCAAGCACTTGAGCATTGCAGTCACCCATTAAGACTGTCTCGAGTGAGACCGTGCATTGCACTCTGTGTGTTGTGCTGCCTTCTAGTTTACCAGGAGGGCCGATAGTTTTAGAGGCTTTGTTAGATCCCTAGTAGACCTGAACCTGGGTCGAATCATGTTAAAGGTATAACTAAGAGAAGCAACCAACAAATGGGATGGATGAGCGGGAAAATGATGAAAAGTGGTAAGTATGGTGGGAGCGGACGATGGCCTTTCATGAATCCCCCCAGTGGCAACTCAAACCCTATGGGTACCAGCTTACTAGGGCATCCTGTCATTCCCCCCAGGTATGGTCAAGTGGAAAGGCATAAGGTCCAAGCACACGTTAGAAGCAAAAATAATTAAATGCACATATTCAAAGGTTTTGAGGATCAAAGTGACACATACCATGATACCTAGACTCATTACCTCATGGAGAAAGATCCATTCCTGCTGTAGGACCAGGCCGATGTGATGGATGTTGTTGCTGCTGACAAATTGGAGGCACTGAAGAAGTAAAGGATGGGCCCTCCAGGGCCATGCTCAAGTCGATATGGCTCTCGGTACTCGATGTCTAGGACCCGCGGGCCTCAAGACATAATCTCCTTAGTTATCCCTAGGCTAGGGGATAACAATACCCTTATCTATGATTTTATTTATTAAAATACATATATGTATATAGGATAAAAATTAGTAGTAGAGCTTGAAAAATCACCCATCAATGGAGACACATATCTTCTAATGTAGTGTAGCTAGGGGGATAGTATGGAGTACCTAGAAAGGTACCCAAGGGGAATAATAGTAGAGATGTATTGTTATGTATGAAGAGCACTTTTAGTAAACAAGGCTGCACAACAACATTACCTACCGCATTTGCAAGACCATTAGTTAAAGTAGCATAAATTTGAAATCATTTAATAATATTTGACATAAATGCGACGGCTTCAGGTATAAAGCAAACATCATGCAATTAATCACAAATAATCACTTACCCTCTTAAGGTCCGATAGACCAATTCGCTCTTAGTGGACGTTAATCATCATGTGAACTTTAAAAAAGATTTATATAATTTTTGTGAGAGTTTGAACTTAAAAAAAAAAAAAAACATTGCTCTAACTTACGCTGCATTCATACTTGACATTACCAACCCATGGTTTCAAAACTCGACCCAAATGAATTTGTCAATAAGATGACAGTCCATTGCATTTTTGTTGCATGGAAGTTGTTGCATGGAAGTCTACACTATTGGTTTGGTAGTTCCGTTCGTAACATTTTGTCGCTTGCTTATCGTATTCCCGTAATGATTGACACCACTGACATTAATTAAATATATTAAATAATGTCTTCAAAGCCTACCGTCACTTTTCCAATAAAAAAATAGAAAAATAATTTAAATATTTTTTAAAAATACTAAAATTCAACACTAAAAGAATAAATAAGAACTAATATCAACACAATAAATATAAAACTACTTACTAGAAAGTTCCCCATACCTATAATATATTGACTTTTATTTTTACAATTTAAAATAAAAAATTAGTTAATAAAGTGAAACCCATATACTACAAACATCTTATTTCTATGAAATTGCTATGTCAACTACTACAAGTAAAAACAAAAACATTATTCCTCCATTATTATGGTATGAAATTGCCAAGAAGCCCCAACAAAGCCCCCCTTGACATTATTCCTCCATTATTTTCCGCATAACAGAAGACTTAGACTTAGACTTTACATGAGAGCTGCACGTATTTTCTCTCTTATTTTCCTTCAGTTTTCCAGCCATGCAAGAATTTGGTTACCGTCACTCCATTACAGTCACACCGACTCCATCTTTATGTCCCGTCATGCCAACTATTTTACTCCATTACAGTCACACCGACTCCATAAGTGAGATCGGAAGAGCGGTTCAGCAGGAATGCCGAG
>CBVK0100657966.1:0-12964 GCA_900067695.1 Picea abies
CAAAATGGGAGGAGAAAGATTCTCTCATACTTATAAAAAAATATGCGGATCCCTTATTAAAAGTTAAAGGGATTATTCAAGGAAAGAATATCAACATCGTCATTTGCCCGACTGCTAAGAAAAATCACATTAACGTTGACCTGGCAAACCAATTAATGGTTTTTGAGTCAAATATAATTGAAAATGACACGTGTCTTTTCGATGGGAAATATGAAATTAAGAACCTACAACTATCTATTGATGAGTACAAATTCATAGCTCAATTCAATGTCATGTCAATCTATGAAGACAGTGTTGATATAATTCTAGGGTCAACTTGGGTAGATACATTAGGTACTTTTATTTTCAACACAAGGAGAAAGTTTTTAACATTTTCTTATAAGAAGAATAAATTCACATTACAGGATCCTACAATGAAGTCAATTTCAGAAGCTCCATCATCAGAAGACCTAAAGGACATATCAGAAGTAATACTTCCAAATAACCAGAAGTCAATACAGAATTTGCAAGATCGACAAGAAGAAAGTGACAAAATCATCATTGAAAAAGACAAAGAGATTTCTCGCCTAAGAAATCATAATCAAAAACTACTTGCAAAAATCATGAAGTCCAAGGAGAAGAAGTAGTGTTTTCAAAAATTTGAACAAGAAAATGAAGGTCTCAAAGAGAAACTAATTGAAAAAGAGGAAGAAAGCTATTTCCTAAGGAACCTTAATCAAAAGTTACTAGAACAAATTAAAACCTTAAAGGACGAAAGAAAGGAGAATCTAGAATCAAAAAATAAAGATGACAAGTCAAAAGATAAAGAAGAACTTTTATGATTAAGACAACATAATCAAGATTTATTAACTCAGGTTAAAAAGCTCAAGAACGATAAGAAGTCTTTACAAGAAGAGATATATCGCAAAACATCATTAATCAACAAGGAAACAATGACTAATCCAATAGAGAATTTATCCGACATTCAAATCTCGACAGTAGAAAAAGGAACCAATACAAAGTCAAATAATGGTTATATTCAAAAGAATGCTTACATGGACAGATCCCTACAAACATCAAAAGGATATGATTCCAGGTAAAGGTCACAAGATATTAGGATGCCTTATCATCATCCAAATCACAAGAGTCCTTCTGACCAACGACTAGGAAAAGAGGAAAATAAACAATGTTCTTCTTACCAACAAACAAAATACCACACTGAAAAAGAACGAAGACAAAATCAACAACTTGGAACAATCAATTATCAAACATTTCCAATGAAAGTAGATTTGGGATGGATCACTCCCCAAAATATGCAACACATTAGTTTGGGAATTTGAAGGTTATATCATCATGTTTCGTCGAGAGTCGCAACTATAAGCACAGAAGTTTTGAGAAGACATCGTGTGCCAGAACAAAAGTTCAAAGGGCAGTATTCCAGTGCTTATGCTTTGAGGACAAACCATTTTTAAGGGGAAGGAAATGTTATGAACATAAAATATACATAAATAGATATTTATAACATAATAATAGTTAATAAATAATAATTATTAATAATGAAAGGTCATGTCTCAAAGGACATGACTATTGGTAAAGGGCACCCCTACGTGGGTATATAAGAAGGCCCTCATTCTCAATTGTAATCATCTCATATTATATCTATCTATCTTATATCTTATTATTCATTCTTATTACATATATATTTGTCCATATGGATTTGGTTACTATATTCCAGATATTTTGGATAATTCTTGTGTGAGCGAACTTTGTTCATCTCATGCACGATGCGCAACTGTTATTGCAAAAAGTCATGCACCTGCTAAACGACACATTTATGAGAGTGGTCGACCTCCCACCCACTTATGGTTCAACTCCCAAGCCAATTTGACCCTCAAATATGGACTAGATCCGACTGGTGGACTAGTCAAAGACCTAGGAATGCCCTAATTGTCCTCTTTTCACACTACAAAGAAGTTAAACAATAACCCAAATGAATGCTATAAAAAGCCATGGATGCACCTCATTTTCTCAAGGAATTCAAGGTAATGTTATGCTGCCTCTATTGTCTTGAGGACTCCATCCTTGTCAAGAGCATATTGGCACCATTACATTGGACAATCCACCTCACCCATTGAGTGGATTTGTAAAGAGTTCTTTCACCATCATTTTCCATTTTTCTTTGTTGTAAGAAGAGCTAGCTAGTGGGGGTCCAAGAGCCCTCCCTTGGAGAAAGAAGGGACTCATAGTCCCCTTTCTTCTTGGTTCTTTGGTTTCATTAATAGATCAGCCTCAAACATTGGTGACATGGGTCTTATGGTTCTTTTTGTTTCTATGTCCCTATGCTCATGAATTTAGTTTTTATTGCATCTCTTAGTTTAATTATTAATTGTAGTTTTTATTTTCTTTCCCTAACCATTTTCTTTATAGCTGTCCTTCTCAGTAGACCCAACTGAGCTTGCAAGCACCTCTATTTTACTCACCAAGGTGATGAAAGAGGTGCTACAGATTGGAGACTCCACTGGGGAAAGGTATCAATTTCCTACCTCATTTGGGTTTTTCTTGCTCTTATTTTAGTTTGTTTAACTTGCAGGTACACTAACCGACCTAAGCCCACCTGCCAACCAACCAATTCCAAGTTGAATTGAGAGAAATCCATTCAAATTTTTCATTCTCGGCCATGTTCCATATATGCACGGGTTTTTAAGCCCACAGACGTGCATCGTGCACCCATGTGCCTGATTCACAGTTCTGTTCTGCACACGTGTGCCTGTTGACTTGTCTCTGTTCGCGCACATGTTCTCTGTGCGCCTCTGTCTCCACTACGACCCGCGCATCTGTGCAAAAATTCACATTGTAAAGTTGTTGAGATGTGGGGAAGGCCATTTGCCTTCTTAAAAATGATTTCAAGCATGTTTTAAAGCTACACCACACTTAGTCCCCTCATCATATAAAGGGGTTAGTCAAAAAACACATAGGCACTTAGGAGGATAAAATCAATTTCCCTTCTTTGCTTTTTTCCACATGGATGGCTTGTTTTGACTCACAAGATAAGTTGGAAATCATTTTTAATCACATTTAACTTGCATTGGGACTATAAGTTGAGTAACAATCTCTTAGTATGCTCTTCTCTCGCGCCTCCAAGCGATCTTGAGAATCAGAAAAAGATTGTGAAACAATTTCATCTCCCTTAAAAACATTAAAACCTTTAGGAGAGGACAACAACCCTTCTTGGGACTCCTCTTAGTTTACTTTTTCAAACACATCTTAATATTGTAACGGGCCCATACATGCCCACATGCTACAAAGATAGGATAGTGTTTGAGTTTTGGCTTTCTTAGATCAAAACACTAGGGAAGTTTAAAGGTTTTGTAATGGGCCCATACATGCCCACATGATCAATCTAGGATAGTTTCAAATATTTTCTTAGATTACATCACAATAGGGAGTTAAAGGGATAGTAATGGACCCACATGTCCACATGCTAGCTTCCTAGGGAATTTTGAATTACGTAAGGTTGTACCAAAGCCACTTAGTTAATTAGGTAATCAAACACTTGTAAGGACCAAGCGAAGTCCACATGCAGCAAGGTGACATCTAATTCACTAAAAATTGGCACACTTTCACTCACACACAAAATTCACTTATCACTCACATAGCTTCTTCTTGAAACATGGAGTTCAAAGTAAGTTTCCTCCAAAGAGATTCCGAAAACACCCCACCCTTTTCCTGACGAAACTATCCACTCTCATTTTTAATCAACGAGGTTGGTTTTCACCCCCAACCTCCCAAAACAACTACATCTAAATTATTTATAAAAAAATCACTAAGTTTTCGTCCAGAGGAGGTGCCAAAAGAAATTTTTTAGTCTAGGTAGGATTTTGGGGATAGGCATCCAAAAAACTTTCCGTTATCTGGTTCTCACATTGTCAAAACAATAGAAGTTGTCAAATAGGGAACTAAAAATCCTCCAACTCAAGTGTTCCTAATATCATAAGGCATGGAGATACCCGTGAAGGGTTGAAGGCCGAGGTCTGATTGTTCTGTGTGTCCCCCCTTGAGGCACCCACCTCTTAGATGGGATCCAGCTCGTGACCCATTTCTTAGGCTGAAAATCTAAATGCCGCACTTTGACCGAGGTACCTAGTGACCATCTTTAGGACATCTACCCAGGTGGAAATTGTGAGTTGCAATTGCACCTTGATTGGATTTTTTCTGGATATTGGGAAATATCACCAGCTCTTTCGGGATATGCCCCCTTTACCCCTCATTATAACCAATTATTTCATCCTTCAATATTCTCTTCCAGTGACTTAAGACCCCACTGTTGAGTACTATTGTAAGGTCCAGTGCTATTTGAGAAGAAGGAGGTTACTTCTTCTAGGAAACGAGCATTTGTTTTCTTTTGATCCCCTATGCAGAAAAAACCCACTTATCCATTTATATGCTTCTTTGTCAAATTTTTTTTTATGTATGATGCATATCTGATTACAGTTTGATTTGGGTATATATATTGTGTAAACATTCAATGCAAAGGCTCTTGTTTCTATATTACTCTCACCACTTTTTGCACACATTCAGAAAGCTAGTTTGACATCATAGGGGAACCACAGAACCCTCGTCGTTCACGACGCTTGCTAAACGTCCCTACTATCTTAGGGGGAGTGTATGGTTGTGCCCACTCATCGACACCTCCTTCACACACTCTTGTGAGTGCTACTATTTTAGGATCAGCTGTGCATGGTTCTACATTACTTGGGCCAACTTTCCAAGGTCATTCGTTCACTTTCTCTCCTTTACACAGAAGCGCGGGACCCACTTCCTCTCAAGGAGGAAGCACTAACCCACCTAGCCCCCCTCAAGGGTCAGGTTCACAACACACTCATCCCATGACTGGAGCTAATCCTCCACCCCCACTGTAGATGCCATATTTGGCCTCTCTCAACATACCGAATCTCAATAAAATTACCAATGATCCTATATTGCATGATCCCACCTGGCCTGCAATGCCATCCAAACTACCTTTGGACATACCAAAGTTTGAAGGAAAGGCAGGCGATGACCTTGCCAACCATGTCATGACCTTTCACCTATGGTGCTCCTCCAATAGCATTATGGATGATTCCATCAGACTGTGATTATTTCAACGCACACTCACTGGCCCATCGCCCAAATGGTATGTAGAAGAGAAATCAGGGTCCCACGCAACTTTTGAGTCATTGGCCAAATCATTCTTGACCTTATTCCAATTACCCATCCGCCACGACAATGGTCTAGAACTACTTTCTAATTTCAAACAAACCTCAGCCACACATATCGCTGACCACATTCACGAGTGGCGTAGGCGACGTAGTTTGTGCAAAGCATAAACCACCAAGCAACAGTACCTCGATTGGTTTCTTAGATCACTTGTCTCTCTCCTCGGTAAGGATGTAGCTTCCACATTCCCTCAATCCAAAGAGGAAGCCATCAGTAAGGCCCAATAGTATGACCTCATCTATGCATAGTCAGGATACTTATAAACTGTACTTCCTGATCTTCCAAAACCTGTGCCATTTGGCCAAGACAAACCCAGGATGTCTCACTCAGTAGATGGATTGATTGGTGCCACCACCCACCACGGTCCACAACCCCAACCACCACCGATGTATGGAACACCTCAATACCCACCAGCATACGGGGGCACTTCTTATTACCCCCCACCCCCTTATCAACAGCCATACCCTGTTGCTATACCTCCACCCATCAGTGGACCACCGTCGACACCCCCCATACATCCACCTATCCCAACAAACTTTGGTTCGCCCTCCACCTCAACCTATAGTACTAGCAAAAGCACTACACCTTCCTATGTACCTTACGGATCGATACCACCACAAAATTTGTACTTCCCATTTCCTGGTCCTCCGCAAGACATGGCCCCCTCACATCCTCATGTGGCGGTGAATTTTGTTCAACACTCTGTCATTCACCAATACCAAAATTTTGAACAGTTGAATACGGCTAATCCAACCCATCCATCGAACAACGCCAAGAAGAAAGGACAGAATAGGAATAACAACAACCCAGTTCAAGGAAAGAATCAACCCCCACAACACCAACCCACTGGGGGTAACTAGAACCAAGGGAACCAAAACCCCCAAGGGGGAAATAATAACAAATGCTAAGGGTGAAATAACAATAATGTTAAAACCATCTTCCCTTGTGCCCTCTGTGTTTAGTACTGCCATTACACTCATCATTTCCCCCAAATCACTGACTTCAAATGGTTGAAAGACTATGGTAGTCTTCCCCCTTCTCCAGCACCGCCTGACCCTCAGCAGGCACCACAAAAATACGTGCAACAACCCCCTCCCGCCATGCTGCAAAATCTTATTCCACATCAAGGTGTGATAAACACCCAATAGAACACACAACATCCCCAACCTCAGGTGGGAAAATACCTCAACCCCAACAATCCAACATATCACACAATTCTCCTCACTAGTGAGGAAGAAATCCTCCTACAAACACGTAATCGTCAGTATCATGCACCCACTGAGTCTCCTCCCATCCCTCCAGAGACAAACCCTACACCAACGAGACCTCTATTGGTGATCCCTCTCCCTTCCTTTGAGCCACTGCTTCGCATCCCTAGCATCCCATTGCATAGGAATGTCCACAACCCACAGGCTAGGGAAGCTCATATCTATAGTTTGGTAGACGACTTAGCACAATCCCTGGCTGCCATGTCAGTTTTAGAGGTCCTCCAGACTTGTCCTCCTCAGCGAAAATCATTACTTTCCACCTTGGGGGAATTCGACCCCGCAGATACTCGATTAATAACCTTTGATCTTGACAGCAGAGAACCTCGTCTTCCCACCTTGATCGCTTTTCAAATACCCTTAAAAATACGGAACATCATAGTTCATCGGTGTATCATCGATGAAGGAGAATCTACATGCATTATGTCCAAAATGGTATGGTAGAAACTTGGTTCCCTAGAACTCATACCCTCTGCCATCACATTACGAGCTTATGATGGATGACCATCCTATCCTGAAGGGCTCTTCCAAAATGTCCCCATTGAACTCAGGCGAAAGACTATTCGCATCGATATTGAAGTTATCAATTCCCCTCTCAATTATAATATCCTATTCAGTCGTAGCTACATGTACGCTATGAAGGAAGTGGCCTCTTTCATCTTTCGGACAATGATGTTCCCTCACAATGGGAAGATTGTTACTATTGACCAAGTCTCACATTATGATCCTAATCCATCTACCAACATCGATAACATTCTTCCTCTCATCCACACAAGCCACAGCGTATATCCACTCGTCGAGATGGGTCCTGAGATTTTTAAAGATCCATCCTTGTTAGGAACGTACCATGGAGAACCACCACTCCTTCATCATGCTAATCAAGTATGTGTAATATCATATAATGGAACTCATAGAGAGGATACCCTTCCTCCTACAGAGGCTTCTATCATATCTGACGTCCCACTCATCGCAGAAACCCCCCCTCCAGAACCTCCTAGACACTCTTTGACCCCACCAGTCCATGATTCCACATATCCCCAAGGACATATTCTAGTTTGGGAGATAGTTCCCCAAGCCATCACTCAAATTCCCTTCATTTACCCTCCACCCGGTATCGAAGCTTTTCAGGTAGCCGCAATGCTCACACTACCTAATATAGTGTTAGAAATCCCAGTTTGGTATTTTCACCCACCAGAGATGGTCCCTTGACCATCCCTCCCACCCCAAAAAGAAGGAATCCCCATGACGATTCCCATTCTTACTCCCACCACACCCCCACTCACTAACCCCCCTGCCATAGCTGGGGGCAGGAGAAAGAAGAAGGAGCCCACAACTCCACTTCCTCCATGCATCCCACTACCTTGCGCACTATGTGAGAAAGAGGGGCACCAAACCAACAACTGCCCGTCTCTACCAGAGCTACAGAATTTGATTCCACTCAATCACACTCCCCCAACACTAGCCACTATAGCTAGTCCTGCCACTACTACCCCCCCTTCTAGTAGTAAAGGGTTGAGGACCAAATATGCTTGTTTTATATGTTCAGAGTATGGCCATTATACCCACCATTGTCCGGCCCTACCATGATTTCGATAGACATTAGCCTCAGTACACCAGAACTTCCAGAACAACCCTAGTCCTGCTATGTCCTCCTCAACAAATATCACAGACATCCGTTATGTCACCACTTCAGTCAATGAACGTATGAGACACCCTTGCTCTCTCTGCGATTCATTAGCTCATTTTACATACCAGTGTCCTATAATCCTTGAATACAGGCAACACCAATTGACCCTTCTTAAATGGCCCGTAGAAACGGTAATTGACATTACCTCGTCACTAGCAGGTTTTCATGTCATTTCTCTCGAACCCGAGGCCCTCCCCATGCCTCCATGGTTCTTCGATGGCTTATCTAAGGATTCACCTCCCAACCCCCCCAACTCTCCTGCTCATTCCCCTACGGACATTCTACACCCAACCACGACAGGTACCCCTTAGTACTTCAATATATGGTTTATGTCGAGTGAACCCTCACCATCTCCTAACATCATTCCCCTTGCTTCTTCACCAGGGGGAAACCACACAAAAACCGTCACCGATATCACTCCTCATGAACTCTTTTATTCCTGACACTTCCAATGTGATGAGGAAATACTCGAAGAGTTAAACCACCTAGAACTCCCCTGGGATGCGCTACACCATCGCACACTCTTCTCTCCATAGGAAGCCTCCATGCCTCCTAACTAACACCCTGTTTATGCGGTCGAAACCAAGGATTTTATCCCATCAGGGCCTATCGACTGGATCAAAAACCCCATTCCTGCCCCATATTCTTTTGAAGAAGGCAACATGGCCAACATTTCCCCCACCATTAAAATTGACATTTCCATTAAAAATGGCATCGTCGAAGAAATCACCATTGGAGCTGCTTGCACTCCTAAGGAAATCACGGCATATAAATCCCTCTTCCAGGAATATAGGGATATTTTTGCCTGGTCATACATGGAAATTCCTGGCCTTGATCCATCTATTGTCAAACATCGCATCGACACCTAGCCCGATAGTACACCAGTTCACCAAAAACAACGACCACTACACCCATCCAAAGCAGCGGCTATCAAAGCCGAAATTGACAAATTACGCGTTGCCAGTTTCATTTACCCCATCACCTATACCTCATGGGTTTCCAATCCTGTACCCGTTAACAAAAAATAGGGCACTGTCCACGTTTGCACCGAATTTCGCGATCTCAATCACGCATGTCCCAAAGACAACTTTCCAACGCCTTTCATTGATCAAATTATCGACAACTGCACAGGCCACGAGGCTCGATCCTTTATAGATGGATTCTCTAGTTATAACCAAATTCAAATTCACCCCGCCAATTAGTATAAAACCGCATTCACTACCCTGTGGGGTAATTTTGCATATCCTGTCATACCTTTCGGCTTAAAGAATGTCGGTGCAACTTTCTAGTGGGCCTTGACATACATCTTTCATGATCTGGCACATATCATCCTCGCCTACTTGGATGACCTCACAGCTTGATCCAAGAAACGCACCTAGCATCTTAATGATTTACGAATCATATTTCAACGATGTTATCAGTACAAAATCTGCTTGAATCCTCTTAAGTGCGTGTTCTATGTCACGACAGGGCACCTCCTCAGCTTTATCGTTTCTCAAAGCGGTATTACCGTAGACCCCCTCAAATTCCAAGAAATCACCGAAATTCCACCTCCCCGAAATTTACGCCAACTTCAGAGCCTACAGGGAAAAGCTAACTTACTTAGACGCTTTGTCCTAGATTACGCCATATGCGCACACAGTTTCCTTCGCTTACTACATCACGACATCCCATTTCACTGGGACGACCACAGGGTTGAGGCCACTCTTCCCATCGAGTGCGAAATTCCCACCTTACGCACCGCAATTGAGCTATTACCCATAAAATAATCCAATGGAGCAGTGCTTGTTGAACTTGGAATCTCTGGATGAAGATCGTTGATCTTCCTTACAGAACAACGAGGCAGCTAAAAAACGATCCAAGGCTACCTTTGATCGCCATGTCAACCTTCACTCATTTCGCGAAGGCGACCTTGTCCTGGCTTACGATATCGCTCATGATACCTTTGGCCATGGCAAATTCGAGTCACTCTAGCATGGCCCATACATTATCCAAGATTGCCTCACCAAAGGCGCATACATCTTGGCCTCCCCTGAAGGTCTCTCTCTCAAAGAACCAGTCAACGGGTTGTATCTCAAGAAATTTTATGCTTAAACGTAGTCATTCTACTTTAGGTTATTTCTTTTATAGCGTTTTTAATATTTTTTCCTCACGTCTAAACTATCCGTTATGCTATTAACAGATGCTTCCTCCACCATCCTACCACATCGGTTACGCCGATGGCGCCAGTTGTTGGACACAAAATCTCGCTTTGACTGCTTCGGCTCTCTACACACCCTCACATGAAATGCTCCACTCGAGCGACATATGTTTGGGTTCAGCAACCAACAACCAAGCTGAATACACTGATGTCATTGGCCTCCTGGCTGACGCCAAACATCATCGTATTTTTCACCTTAGCATCTTCCTCGACTCTCAACTAGTCGTTCTCCAGCTCAACAATGTGTACCACGTCCGTGATCCTTGCCTCTTTCGCAAATACCTGCAGGTTAGACTTTTACCTCGACATTTTGATTCCATTACATTTACACATATTCCAAGACAATTGAATCAAATTATGGATAACCTAGCTAATATTGTGTTAGACTGGCATATATCACATCAAGATACCTCTACACATACATAAACATATAACACAAACCTGTCACAACATATATATAGAATAGACATCATTAAAACATTAACCAAAAACATGTAAACACCACATAGATCTCAAACATGTATACTCATGTATATATAAAGGTCCACAGTGCCATCCGAATGTTTACATACAAAAAATACAAGTATCTGCAGGCCAATGTAGCACCTCGGTACAAAATGGGCTCACCATCTTATATACAAAAATTATATATACATCAAATGCATCAGAGCACCACTCACGGTGCCTCTAGAGCACCACCACCTGCTCCTCCCTCAGGCGGTGGCAGCCCACCACCACCTGCCCCAAGAGGTGGTGGTCCCCCCCCTGCCAACCCCTCCTACCCCGGTGGCAGTCGTCCATTCATCAACGCAGCAGCCACTGCTATCCGTCGTACTATGGCCCGCCATGGCGGCAACACCCCCACACACTGCTCCAGGAAAGTGTCATCCTAGATGCGTGACCATATGCCCTCTGACACATCTTGTAACACCGTCTCGAGCTGACAGCGTATGTCCCCAAAATCAGCTCCAATAGCCATTGAAGGAGCGTGTGATGGCCCAACACCAAGGTCACCAAATCAGCGCCTCCTTGATTCTCTCTCAGGCTCAGCTGGTCACACCGCGACATCCTCACATCGACGTCTCTCTCCCCTCGGCGGTCTCTCCGACACTCTCTGCAACTCCACCTCGCACCTGCGAGGTGCCACATATACACATGCAAACAAACACCAGATAGTATCAACATCTATATCATATACATAAGGCATGCTATCTCAAAAAAAACCAAACATACATATCAACATCATCAAACCAACATACCTCGGTGGTCAAAAACCTCCCCTGGAGGTAGCACCATGTCCAGATCATCCCGAAAGTAAGCCTGGCATACGGGTACCGAAGTATCACCTGCGACATCTCCTGCCATACTTGCGCCACCTCTGCAGTAAAGAAGTGGCCACCCTCGCCACCACCATGGTGAAGCAACATGGTCGACCACCACCTCAGTCGCGGCTCTCGCACCCCAGGCGCACCCAATAGAATCCTAAGGTGCAACATCGACACCCTCTCCAGGAACCAGGCCACTAGGATGGACCTGAAGGAAAACTCCCTCGTATCCATGGACCAACAATGGTCCAACTGCCCCACCATCCTCGCATGCAGCATAAGCCCCCAGGCGAACTGCTCGTCGCCCAACACTCTCCCCATCACCAGTAACTGGCCCCCACTGCTCCGTTGGTTCTCCAGTGACCCATATACTCTCACAATCATCGCTGCTATATAGGGATGCGCCAGGGCATCTATCGACCCAATGCTCACAACCGTCCCAGACATAAAGTTCTTACCTGAACAATATCTTCGGCCAACGGTCGCTAGGATCAGATCCCTCGGTAGCACCGGCTCCGCCGGTAAGGGAACACCTCGAAACAGGAGCCCAGTCAAGAAATACACATCCTCCACCACAGTGAAGGGGATCTTCTCTCCTCACACAAGGAAGCAATGCAGCTCTAGACTCCACATATGGATCAGGAACTGCAGGAGATACTCCTATGCCCATATCAATGGGCACTCAAAGAACTTTAGCAACCCACAGGCTACCAAATTCGCACACACACCTGGCTCCTCAATAGCCACGGTGTCTCGAATCTGAGACCAATATCACTCTCGCCAACCCATTGGCATCATGCAAACTGTCCACCTGTAGCCACAACAAAGAGTCTTCTATCACCCCACAAGACCATCAACAACATCACAAAGATCAATTTTACACACGTCAACTTTGCCTCTAAGACGCAGTTGTTTCAACCCACAGGCATGCACACATGCGTGCTTGTTCACTACATAGGCGCTCACGTATGCGCACTTGTTAAGCTTGACAAGCATGCTCTCAGGCACACCTATTACCTGCATAGGCGTGCACTAATGTGCATCTTTTCGTGTCACATCCATGCACAAATGCACAACTGTACAGCCGACAGGCACCCACATAGTGTGTGCCTTTAATTCTCTCATCAGCGCCCCCATGCGCGTCTATCCGGTGGGCAGGCACGCACATTTGCACACCTACTTCTGGATCGCCCGTGCACGTGGGGTCCATGTTCGTGCTCTTTTCGTCAATGTGTGAGCAAAAAGTGAGCAC